>BLKR01015113.1:29575-108443 GCA_011170035.1 Teleogryllus occipitalis | reverse complement strand
GTGGTGTGTGGCCAGAGGTGACAGAAGGGAGGGTGCAAGGGCGTTAACTGTCGGAGACAGAGAGGGCGGCACTGTCGGCAAGAAAGGCGGAGACGATGTTAGAAGCAGTGACGTGGACGTTAGACGGAAGTGAGGATGAGCTTGAATGACGTTGAGGTAGAGACAAAAGCGGGAAATGGCTTGAACGCGGGGACGTATTTGTGACGTTGAAGATAATGAAGATTACAGTAATGCCGAGAAGAAGGCCATAATTGTGGCAGATACAAAGGCGGAGACGATGGCGCGGTAGTGAAGCTGAGGGCGACAAAGGTCAAAGTCAGGAAGGTCACAGCGACAGAAACAGAAAGGCCAAAGAGGCGGTGACAGAGGATATGGCAAAAGTAGAATTTGTGATCCTGTGGTGGCAAAAAAAAGCAAAGGCTTTTGCGGAGAGGAAGGCTGTGATGGTGGTGGTCTAAGTGGATGTAAGTCTCACAGTAGGGGAACTGACGTGTATATTTTGATTTGAAAAAAAAAAAATAGGGTAGCTTAGTTCGAAAATTTCTCAAATTTACTGGAAGGCTTAGCTACAATTAGATATCCGATGTTTCCAGTCACGAAATTTCAAATAACATTGTCGGTAGAGGTCTAACTGCCACCGAACAGACTATTCCGGGAAAAGAAAACAAAAGAATTGAATGTGTTTATTTTTCAATTGTCGCTTGCGAGCTACACATGAAAATAATATGTTCACATCCAATCCAAACTGGACCGCTCCAAACTTCTCGTAATTGGAGACTCTCTTCGATGAGAATCTAAAGGCCGCCCCACAATTAAATAACTCACGAACGGGAAACGCAACGCGAAGGCGAGGACGCGAACGGAAACGAAAGATACGTGTGTTTCACAGGAAACGTCAACGGGATAAGGAATAGCGAAGCGAACCTGCAGTGACAAAAACAAGATCTTCAAGAAACAGTTGCTGAAACCAATGCAATTTGAGGTACGGTGCTCTCTTCACTCTTCAATTTGCTTTTTGAGAATGAATAAAATGCACGAATCATGATACGAATTTACAGAAAGTACAATGAACTAAAATGTTATAAAAAAAACTCTAATGTACTTAAACGAAACATGTAACACTAATTTTTTGGGGGGCATTTTAATTCTATGTATTAATAAAAATAGAAAAAATGAAATTACAATTACAAAAAATTACTAAAACAACTTAACAATGACTAACAAAATCAGCCTGAAACCCTAACCTCGAAAATCGCTCTAACCTTAATATTGCACAACACTCTCAATTCCGCTCCAGACCAGTTCCACACGCAGGCCGATCAGCTCGAAAGCTTCGCCATTTGCGTATTTTCATTAGTCGAGAGGGTTCCCGGTCCCAGGCCAAGATAAATGTTGTCCATCTTTACAGTTCACATCAAGATTCGCGTTCCCATCGTGTCGTGAATGCCTGCCTGAGATGTCCATCTTTCAAGTTTCTCCACGTTCCCGTTCGCGGGCTATTGTGGAGCGGCCTCTAGAGCTAGGATTTCGTAGGCCAGACGCAGGCATCGCATGGTTCAGCTCAACAGTCACGAAAAATTGCGAAACAGCGCTGTCGAAACCACGCGTGCCATTTCTTTGTAACAGTTAGTATTTGAAATTGAAAACTGGCGTGCGTGGATTAATAAAGTGTTCAGAGAGACAAGAATAGAAAATGTGCTATAGTAGAGGGGGTAGAATATGCTATAGCAAGCTGGTGGAAAAAAGCGAGCCTTGCTTTAGTTAAATAAATGTATGCTTCCATATCTTCTTTCATTCTTCCATATCATCTTATGTTCCATATCTCTCTTTGCTGATAGTGTGCAAAAAACAAAGAACCTGACAGTTCAAAACCTCGTCGGCGTCGTTTGCTGGGTGGATGTGCTTATAGCTAAACATGGTTTTCTTCTTACTTCATCGCGTCCTGTTTGTTCCTATCCTTAGAATGGGGGAGGGCTCGGAATCCTTAGAGCGGAGACTCGAGGAGAATTGCGGTTGAAGACTAGCGGGTCTTGCCTCGAGTTCCGAGTAAGGATGTTGGGTATTGCATCACTACATTCGCGTTTCTGCTCAGGAAATTTTCAGCGATGAATTAGACTTGACAGTAGCGGTGGGCGCCGTTTCTCATGTGTTTGAGTTTATCTTCAGTCGGTGATTCAGAGGGCCCTGTTTGTACATGCTGAATAAAGCATGAATGTATGCATGGAATTGAGTATTACATTCTGTGAAACTTTACTGCAGTTTCCTAAAAAATAATGCATTTTCTGGAGAAATAATGAATTTATTTTAATGACTTGTTTCGATTAAATTTTTTGGTATATCACGTTTATTATACGGAGAACCAACATCTGACAGAATCGTATATTTCAATGTTGATTCCTTATACGTTAGCATGACGTATGTATAATCATGGAATATTAATGATGATCAAAATGGTTAAATCATAAACAATTTTCCAGCTGATAATAAAAAACTTTTGCACACATGTATTTTATGTATATAATTGTTTGATTGATATCAATAAACAATGCTAACACTTGAATTTTTAACAATTTATGTGAAATTGCAAGTGTATGATGCATCACAATGTGTGTTTATAGAAAACAGTAAATATTGGACTAGCCCGCTAGAAGTTTCAATTAAGGCTAGGAATATTGGTTAAATATACCAGTCGACAGGTGAAATTGTAGATGAGTAAAAACTACGTAACCCGCTCCAAAACGTGTCTGCTTTATATTTGGATACAGCAAATTCATATTTGATTTTAATTTGGCTTCCAATGTCCAGTATTTACATTCGCTCTTATTTGCTTTTTCCTGAACCTTTGCCACCCAACTTAAATACATCTAAATTGAAAATTAATAGCAATTAGACACAAGATGGAAAGGAAATAATGTCGTTAAGGGGGCAAAGAAATCAGTGGTAGCAAACGCACCTGGTGTTTGCCACTGGGGGCTCTCGGATGTTTGTTTTGACGGTGTCAACAGTAGCTGAGAGCATCTGGTAACACAGCTGGATTCCGGAATTTTCATGGCTACAGCAGCGTCGGTTATACCCAGCTTCGAGAATGTTAATATCTCGGGTCTCGTTTTTGGTATTTTGGTAAAGAACAAAGCGATTGACCATGCATTAAAATTCCAATTTTAGTGTAATTTCCAACAATGTTGCTGAGAAAAGGAGCTAACAGATTCAGTGATGAATCCTTTAAGGTTTAAAATACCCATTTAAAATTGCCATTTTTATTTTGTTATTATTTTTTCATCATTGTACGTCATTAAGTCGCTTATCAAAGAGGTAAGTGTGTTAACTTGATTATCGTTTGAGGACATCTTCGCTCGATATCAGCACAAGTCAGATTTTAGAAATAACACATAAGACATAATCTCTACAATCAAACTAAACAATCAGGGTTAAGAAATGTGTTTTAATATGAGATTGAAAGCAAGAAAATGTTTTTCGCTATGCCAAGTTCACAGATGCGCATTTAGAGGTCACACGTTTGAGACAAAACTCTTCAAAAAATCTCACGTAAACCATCGGCCTCTAGGATTCAGCGTTGGAGAGGAATCGCACCTCACCTCCAGAATTTGACTGTATTTACTCCCTTAGGTCATTAGAACGATCGGTCCTTCGCGAGAGCTTTTTAGATATAGCACGACTCATGGAAGAACTCAGCATGAAGAAGCATCTTCACGCTGACTTTCTTTTAATTCCGCAGTTTCCCACTCTGAGTGTTCCTTTCAATCGAATAGGGACCGCAATGTCTATGAATTCATATATAATACAATTTTTTAAAGTGAATGGGGACCACATGTTTTACGTAAGTCGGAAATTAAACCAACCGTCCTCTTCCGCGCAAGTTTATTCACGCTGCGACCACCTCGACCGCCTCCAGGATCAGACCTGAAAGTTATGTTTTATCTAGTTCAGTTGCCCACACTCGGTTTTGGCTTGACGTCGATGTACTCCTGCAGCTGCTGAGAGTCTTCCTATATAGTAGAAAAGTCTCACGGGTATGGGATATCACGCCCTCGCCAGGCCCTAAAAATAACAGTGTACGCCAAGGGAAAGATCCAGTGTACACCAAGTTAAATGAATTTCTCCGTATCCCCTGAAATTGATTGCTGCATACTATTGAAACTTCCGATTGCACCACCTGGTCTCCAGAATTCCCATTTAGGCAATGGCACCTTACGACCCAGCTACTTATCTTCTCATGAGAATTCGGCACCATCAGGAGTAGAATCTAGGACTATCGATCTACAACACATAATTTGTGAATTTGCAACTGCATACTTGAGTTCAAAGACTGTCTCGAGGGGAATTCTAGCGGTCGACTTCTCTGATCGGTGGTTTTCTGTAGTCTATCCGATCAATATCAGCCGAGTGCCTGAGCACCGTAACAAACGGGCCACGGACAACGCACGATCTTTCCTTCCTCTTCCTTATCCTTCCCATACACACATCTATAGCGTACAGTATCACATATGACGGGAGACCAGTTGGAGTTTAAAGCTTGTCCCGCCTGGGACAGTATCCTACTTGAGAGACACCTGGTGGGGGGGGGGGGGGATTTCTGAAGTTGGCTTCAAGGTGAACGCCGAAACTCTCATTCCAGCGTGGTAATAACACTATCACCTTCCGCGATAAAATAGTGCACTACACTTACGGGAATAATTATGTGAGTAGTTGGCTCACCCGGAAATAATAAGATTCATACATGTAATCATGCATCCGATAGTTAAAAATGTCTATATCAAAATACGCAAAGATACAACAACATTTAGCAAGCCAAAGTTTTTAAACCCACCCCTGTCATGTCACTACTCTCTTGAAGCTGTCCCCAACGGTCCTTTCACCCAGCCCACCACCAGTAGGCAGCGTCGACTCGCCAGTCTTTGCGTCCTCTTTACGAGAATTTAACTTTTCCTAAGTCGATACTTTCTTTAATTTACGGGGGAAGGAAATGTCATGTTTTCTGCCTCTCCTCGTTCAACTTAATCCGCTTTCAAATGACTTGCGTTGCCTTCATGATATTAGTCGAAAGCCGCTTACGGGACCACTTAACAGGGAAACTTCCTTCACAACGTGATGAAGATGAAGCGCCTTGCATAATTAATCGTGAAGAATGGGCGCAGCGGTATTTAATACGTGCTGCTGGAAATTGGTCCACGGCTTACACCGATACGGCCTTCCTCCTCGCTGTCGACTTTTTGCTTGTGTTTCGGGCAAATCTTGCCTGCCGGCGTTTCCGCTTGTCGCCAAATATTTGTTGAAGATGTTTCTCCAAGGAATGCAAAGCTTTTTCTCCTAAATTTTCTCGAGATAGTTTGAAGATTACTGAATAGAATATGGAATGAGGAAATTCTCAGAGGTGTGGCATATGTGATTAATTTGTCGTCGTGTTTTAAATTCTAACAAACGTCATATATGTTACTTACTCTTGATTTTACGTCTTCGCAAACACAGTAGGTCTCAGGAAATTCTGATTAACATGTAGATAATGTTAATTCAATATTTTTTATATACACCCGTTCCTAACAATTTTTCAAAATAAAAAAGAAGTTAGTACTCATTATTAATTGAATAAGTGTTTTGCGGTACGCGTACGGCAAAATAGTCTTCGTCATGGCCATTTAAAACATCTGCGTATTGCAAAATAAACAAATAACTGGGGCTAAATAACTGAGTGTTGCAAAGCAAAATATTCGCCGTTTTACATAACTTTACGCCACATTACATAACTTTCTCTTGTTACGAAGGACGTCGTAAGGTGAGAAGGTAAAAATCACTGAGGCGACACGAATCAACAGAGCTGCCACCTTTTATGTTGATAATTATCCCAAGAGTATATAGTAAATGTTATATGATTTCGCGAGTTCGTACTAAAAAAATAATGTACGCAACTCGCCCGAAATTCTCCTGGAGTCACCACGTCTCCCAATTGCACGTCAAAAACTCTCTTTTTTATTAGTTTCGTAAATAACTATTGCGATTCAGTTTTCTTGATCTATTCTGATACACGTAAGAAGAGGAAACGCTTTTTTATACATCATGAAGTGTATTATAAGGTAACATTTCAGGAATTTTCATGAATATTACCAACAATAAGAGGCACAGAGAAAGCTAAAAAACGTGAATAATTAGGGGCGTGCTTGTTTGCGTGGAAGCAAAGTGATCTATAGTTTTCTCGCACGAATAAGACACAGTATGCTTACAGGCAGTTCGCATACGATGTTCATAAGTTACTAAAGAGAACAAAATGGAAAATGAAAAACGCGGACAGGATGCATGCCTCGGCTTTCTCGGGCGAGTTTCCATGAAAAGGGACCTCTTTCACAAAAACCGCACCAAGAGGCCACTGAGAAATAGGCGCCGATATTTTCCTCCTCGGCGCATGTAGCAAGCCACGGAAGATTAAGGGATTACTGTCAACAAGGCGACCTGCTTGTTTACAGGCGAGCGCGCGAGGAAGCAGCGATTTCCATAGCAATTTCCCCGGCCTCCGCGCCAAGGGCGTGGGGCGGAAATTGAACCCGGGACTGTGGAGCTTGGCAGGCTCCTACGCGGGCGCCGCCACCCCTCCCCTCGCCCCGCCAACCCCGTTCTGGGACCCCGCACCCCTGCTGCCTCGGCGACCATGCCTCTCTTCAAGCTTCCTTCTCACTGTTCTCGCTGCTTCCCTGTGCCATCTCCTCCCCGCTTCTCCACCCCTAATACCCCTGCCTTCTTTCCCTCTGCCCCAATCCGTGCCGATTCCCGCCGCCTTCGCCACCCCTACGATCCCCGCCCACCCCGTCGACGCCGTCGCGTCGAAACGCCTTAGGCTTCCTCGTCGGTCTGAACGTCCCCGACGCCACCGTCTCCACTGCGTTTCTACAACCTTCATTTTTCAGTCCTCCACTGCTTTTGAATCTTGGTTTCACCCAATGCCTTTCCCATCATCCTTGCGCCCCCCTCCTCGCCCTATCACCCCGCTCCGCGGCTTCCTCCGGTGCCTCTAATGTTCTCACGCTCCCGACTCTCCCACTTCCACTCTTTACTCCCCCGCCCCACCCTCCGCCTATGCCCTTCCACCCGTTGGCACGTTCCACTTCACCTATAGTACACCGACGTTCCCAATGTTCACAACTTCTGTAGCACAATTGTTGTCCTGCTTACTGCCTTCACTGAGTATTCCTCTATCCATGTCCAAGGCATACAGGTCGCCTTGTAGACACAAACATTCCAGTAGCTATGCGTTCCTGCCGTTTATCTTCCTCTTCCTCCTCCTTAACTCCATCCTAATTCTTCCATGTAGCGTCTCAGGCTCATCTCCCATGACACTCTTTCTTCATTATCACACATCTCCGTCTCTACCTGTCAACCTGTCACATCTACTCTCGTACGCGACTCCGTAGTTGCAAACTCTAGAATGCTCTCTGTTCCAATTATCTACCTCAATTTCACGGTTTGTTACCGACATTGTCACGCCTCACAAGTTGTTGCTCTGAAATGCCCGTAATGTTCTCTGTCATTTCTCACAATCTCCATCTTACCGAACTTTTGTTTCTTGTTTACCAAACTCCTTGATGTGTGTCTCCAGGGAGGTTGCATTCCTGCACTTTATTGCGCTTCGTGCTCTCGCCATACAATCACAGTGCTAGCTACTCCTCGAAACGCAAATTAGAGAAACTGTACATTGCTTAACTGATAATCCATGACGATGGTCGTAATATATTTAATCATCTACGCAAAGTTCCATGCGAATTGTTTGCATTTTCGATTTTGCATAATCGCTTTGTTTGTTCATTCCAATTTAAAGACAATGGAAGAGTACGTAATCGGAAAAGCTTTTGTCCGCCGCTGGGATATCACTGATGACATTGCAACGTCACCCTCATGTCAAGGACAAAGAGCATTGGAATGCACTATAATCAATCATTACATAATGCCTTATTACCGACCTCTCAAACAAATATTATTTTTTCCGACAACTAAAGCAAATGGATAAATAGAACACGTGTGAAAGGCGAGAATGTAATTGAGTGGATATTCTTTTGCTGTCATTACGCGAGGAAGTGAATATAGATTTGCCGTATCTAAATTTTGACGTAAAAATCCATTTATCTACTTGCTTTAGCGGTTTGACAAAAAAGGAATCACATCTCGCAATAACAGTAACACCGCCCAATTGCCGTAACTTCACGTTGAACGCTACGTCTTTCGCTTCCTTCAACACAAATCGTATGTTTTGCACTCCACAGCGCCTGAACCACCACTGTGGCTGCTACTGTCACCATACCCACCGCCGCGCTCGCCTGTGCCTCGCAGAGTTGCCTACCGTTGCCGCTTCGACTCCCGGAGGGCGCGCTGTGGTCGTCATTTGATTAACGATGCGTCGCTGAGGGGTAAACACATCACCGGAGTCCCCCATGGAAAGAGTGGAAGCAAACATGCAGCTCCAAAGGTCGGGGAAAATGCTCCTTTTGACGGGTCGGGTTATTCATGGAAGTCTAGATTAACCTACTGTCCTACATGCAGATCATCTTGAACTGGGTCGTTTAATCAATGGTTGTCAAAATGTTTAATGTTGCTCATCGCTTAACCTATTTTCTACATCCTTCGACATTTTTGAACTTGCACTTCACAATTAATTGAAAGATTATTTTTCGAACTACTGTCTACATATATTTCTACAGACTTTGAAAACCTACGGGACCTGTAAGCTCGCCGATAAGCACCCACACAAAATGGTATGTTGCGCAGTAAGTAAATGTTCTTATAATTATTCTTTCTTTCTTTCTTTTCTTTCTTTCTTTCTTTTCTTTCTTTCTTTCTTTCTTTCTTTCTTTCTTTCTTTCTTTCTTTCTTTCTTTCTTTCTTTCTTTCTTTCTTTCTTTCTTTCTTTCTTTCTTTCTTTCTTTCTTCACAAAGGACTTTGGTTTCTTAAGTTTACTTTTGCGTTTTCACTAAGAGATAAATATTCTTGTTCGTACAATGTTCAATATGGAACTGAAATTTGTATTAATTACTTTGCGGAGTGCATTGTAGAACTTCCAGGGCGACGGCCGCAAAAAAAACAGTACCCAAGTGTACGACTTTATGCCTGCATGCTATCGGTTTCGGTTCCTTAACTGGAAATCCAAGGGTTCTGGATTTTTGACACACAGGACCTGCGTTCATCTGTTTTTAGTCATGCTACGGTTTTTGATAACAATTCATAGTTTGCTTTTATAGTTATAATAATGCTACTAAAAAAATAATTAATTTCAAAGCTTATTTGCTAGAAATATTTGCAATTTCACTGTATGCATATTGTTTTATTGACATTATTCCTATTACAAACAAACAACGTTTTGCAAATTATTGTAGTATATTAGCTTTAAGTATTTAAAGAAACTATAATATGACTACACACATACAAACACACATATACTTCTGGTGGAACGCGACGTATAATATATAATACTGTAAATCAGAAAAAAACGGCAATAATTTACATCGGCAAAATAATTCTATTTCACGAACAATAGTCCAGGGAATAATTATATGTATTGATATTCTACCATCAAACATTAATTGTATATGTCCCTGTTCCCCTCTTTCACAAACACACGTCCACGAAATCTCGCAAAGAATGTGTCCAACCAGCCTTCTCATGAATATTCGCGAGTTTTCCCTCCAACGCAAAACGAGCCTTGGGGTAATGACCAGAGAAACATCGCCTCATTCTTGGATGCAGGGTCTTCCATTCCAACATCGTCGCACTCAATGTCACACATTCCGAGTAGCAGCGCAGTTCGCTTCTGTTCCTGCTGCAGCTGCACCGCAGCGTTGGGCGAATCAAAAGACGCCGCAATTTAGCAGCCGACTCAGAAGTCAATGAAATACGCCACCCCGCCCACAAAAAGAAAGAAGAAAAAAGAATCGCTGCAAGCACGGCGAGAGAAGAACAATGCCACGTCGAGGGCGCGAAGTCTTAAGGAGCTGCAGGGGGGAGAGATGAGGGGTGACGAGATGAAAGAGTTGAGGAGGGTGGGGGAGGGGGACGGAGAGAGGACGGGGAGGACGGGGGTGGTTCTTTCCGCCGCTCGACAAAACCGCGCAGCACGTCCTCGAGAAACGTCCAGAAAGAAAAAGTCTCCCGGCGACAATTGGCGGCCAACCCCGCTCCTTCGTGCTCATAATCCTTCACCTTCGCCAACTCGCCCTCTCTTCCCGGCACTGCCACTAGCCGCCCGCTTTTCTCCTTTATTTTTTCGGCGGAGTAACATAACAGGGGCACACTGCTACGCTGTGCCTAACTATCGCAAAGGGTTGCGGTGGCGTGGGACAGGGCGGAGGAAGGGCTGCGATTTGAGTCTGCGACGACTGTGGCGGAGGCAGCGGCAGTAGCAAGTCGCGGTAGCATGTCGAGGTGAATGTGGCGAAGGCGAAGGTAGCGGCGGGGGCGGTTGTGAAGGCGGCGGTGGTAGCAGCGGTGGCGCAGTCTCCGGAAAATAAAAGAGAAGAAATGGACCGAGAGAAGCTTTCATCGCCGTAAACTCTGCTCAAAGAAAATGGGCAAGTGACCCAAACGGAGTCCTACCCATATTCCGCAAATTGCCAGCCATTACACGCACACACAGGCAGTGCAGGAGCGGTCGCGAGGAGTAGGAGGGCGGGGTGCGGGGGGTGGGTAGAGTTGGGGCTGGGGAGGAGTATGGGAGGTCGGCAACGCGCCTGGAGATTCAGTCGAAACTCGCTCGAAACTGCCGTCCATCGTCCTAATGGTGAACCGGTAATTAGACGCCTATATAGCCACACCCGTTTCTGCTCACGTACCCATCCTCGCCCCTGCCGCACCTCCGCCTCGTTTCTGTTGTCGCCTCCCTCTCTGTCGCGCGCCTCTACCTACCCCTTCTGCCCAGTCCCCTCTCTGTTCCCACTCCCACTTCCCTCTCTTCTTCCTATTCCTCCGCCTCACCTTCTTTTTCACATATGGCTCTACCTTTATTTCCTCTTCCTCGTTTACCCTGTCTTCTCGTTCGTTTCCAACTCCAGCTTCATCTCCCTCATCTCTGCTTTCTCTTTTCTCTCGTACTTCTGCACACCCTCCGTTTCCTTTTGGTTTATTTTAAAATCTACCACCACGTCCTGCATCTCTGACTTCCTCTCTTCTGCCGCCTCCTCCTCCTACATTCCTTTCCCATCTGTCTCTTCCTCTTTCTTATCATCCCATACCTTCTCTTCTCTTCCACTTCAGATTCCACCTCATTCTTTGTTCCTTTCCAACTGCACCTTCATGTTCTGCATCTGTGCTTTCGTCTCTTCAGTCTCCTCTACGTACCCTCACCCTTGTGTCTCCTCCTCTTCCTTATCTTCCTATGCCTCCTCCGCTCTCTCTCCTCTTCGTCTTCTATTTCCACTCCCACCTCCTTTTCCTTCCTTCGCGTCCTCCCCCAAGCAGTCGCCCGCCAGCCGACCGCCCGCCCTGGCACGCGCTGCTGCCACCCCCTCCCCCACCCCCACCCTCCCCCCGAGGAGGCGATCATCTCTCAATTAGCGCGCGAGGGTGCGTCGCGTTCTTCAGCCTCAGGAATTCATGGCCCCCCCTCCCCCACCCCCCGGCGCTGAGGAGGTGCTCGTAAATATTGCGCTGCCGAGTTTTGCTTTCTTTAATTAGAGCTCACGTTCGGCGCTAATTTGGCACGTTCGGTGATACATGCGGTTCTTCTAGTGATTCATTCACGTAACGACGTGATTAGGTTGTAAGTGAGACCATACTGGAGGTACGCGCTTGGTTGAAGGAGAGGACGCCGTAATTACCCTGTTAATAACTCTCGTCAACGATCAGCATCGCAACTTCCTTCTTTCAATTCATCTTTTTCTTTATATTACAAGTATTTCAATATAACATCGTATAACTTCGTTAGTTAGAAAAGCTATGTGAAATTATCTAAACATTCATCTCTGTATAGTGTTCATTACATGGTTGATATATATTAATATTCTTAAAATTTGATATTAAAGATGGTTATTTCTGAAGTGTTTTGAAAAGGTAGTAAATGAATCGGTGAGTATCTTCTTCGACATATTCTGCGGACACTTCAGGTTTTAGGACCCTGAGTTTCTTTCCGAGTTTCACCCAGAAAAAAAATCCCCACCCACTAAATTGAATTATTTCAATTAGAATGAAATTTGCACTGAAATAACATATATTGTAGCATTATAGTCATGCTAATATATGACAATGCTAAATTATTTGCTTAAAAATCAGACGAACAGGACTGTTATTGAATTTCGTAGCCAATTTCATTACATCCAGTTTTAAAAACAATAGGGCTAGTCTAGTATGTTATTGATATACCTAACATGGTGAATAATAAGGCAGAATACTTAGACATACAAAGTGCTAAAATCGTATTTAATCTCCTTCCTATTATATTGAAACTAGTGGTGTTACAACAGCACATACTTTCTCACTTTATTTCTAAATTTGCAATTTTCGGAAATTCAGAGAGTTCAATGAAAATGAGACCTATACCATTCGTTTAACCGTCCCTTCTTCTGTGAAAGAAAAACTAAAAAGAATGTGAAGCGGTTTTTAAGAAAATCTTTTTATAAATTGCATTAATTGAGAGCACAACGTACAAGAAAACTATTAGTTTCCTCGAAAAAAGTGTTTAGACCTTTTTTTAAAGAACTGAATTTTTACAATAGACTTTATCTCAAGCAAAAATCTCAATCTTCAATTTTGTAGTTTTGAAAAATTAACCTTTGCAATTTTCGAAAATGCCGAGAGTTTGCCGACAATGGGACTAACACAATATTTTTAACCGTCCGTTGATACATATGAGATGAAATTTAATGAAAAAATTTGGAAATTCTTTTTAGATAAAAAAGTTTTAATAATTAAAATTGCTTATATTTTGCACAAAATTACACGAAAACAACTCAAATTGTCGAAAAATTCAACATGAGCTTATTTCAGGATCCGCCTTTAAAGAACAGATTTCATTAGAACCAATTTCTAGTTTCAATATTGTAGTTGTAACATGACGCCCAAAAAAGTTGCACTTTTGCAATTTTTGAAAAAGAATGTCAACGAACATGAGATCGGCACCATTCTCTTATGCGTCCTTTACGCTATTCAAGGACAAAGTTTAATTTTTTTAAAAACCGGTGCCATTTTTGAGAAAATTTTGAAACTGTTTTGAGGTTTCATGTAAAGTACCCTCAAAAATCAAAATATCCTGTTGAAACTCCTAAATCCTTGATTTCGTTCAGATCGATCAAAGAATATCAATTTTGAAAAAAAAACGGCTGAACAGTTTACGCGCTACTGTTGATGACGGACGATAGGCATTTTACCGTTAATGGATTTTTCGTTAACAAGGAGCAACAAAACGTGAAATCTGAATACATCGTCTGTTAGATGAAGTAATTTACAATATACAGTGTACAGCATTTATCCAGTTTTCATTACCAGGGTCCGCAATAAGAGTTTTTCGGCCGAAAATTCACTTTTTTCTGGCGCACGATTACACTACTTTCTCTTCTTACTACGAAAGCGCTAAAAAGAAAAAAATAGTTTGTATTAATCACATATCACCTTATTCGTATGGCAAACAACGATTTGACCTGAGACAGGCGAGTGGGTATATTGTTTTGGACCGGCTGCAAAGCGGCCGTGATCTTTCCTCTGCAGACGCATCGTCGAAGCATTTGTTTCGCTGCAGCCTCGCGGCGGGAATGTTGCCTCATTCGAGACGCTCTTTTTCCTCACATGTGTTCCTTTGGGCTCGGCCGACAGCTCGTTACTTCGTGAATAATGAGAAGTCAGGAAGATGAGAAGCATGATAATACGATAATGAATGAGAATGAGAGTTATTTTTATCAACCGACTTCACCTTTGAAAACCCAAGACCTGTGCGCTGAGCTGTAGAGATTTACATCATTTACTAATAAATCACTCTCTGCAATGTGAGCGCCGTTACTACTCTTGTAGTTCATATTTTAAATACCCTGCGGTATAAAGTTTGGCGATTCAGGTCTAAATCATTGTTAGATGATTTTAGACAATGCAGCCTAACATTCTTCTCAATAAGGACTCTTCATGAAATCAGGAATTCATCACACATTTTCGTAAAATAGAGAAAAGCTTCGGACATGTGGCAGATGTTTAATCTTTATCTGAAAAGAATAAAGCAAGATACATCATATAAATATTTTTCTCATATTTTTGTAATCATACATGTTATAAAATAATATTAAGAATTAATAATGATGCTCTTAATTTAAAAATTCATAAATAAACACTATTTTGTACTTGATTATTCCAGTAATAAAGATAACAATCCGTTCTTATGAAGCCAAAATTTCAAAAGTATGTATCTTTCTGATGTAAAGTAACTAGTTTTCATGTTTAATTGTGACACTTTCTCGTAGTAATTGTCTCAATTGTTTCACACAAAAGATTTTCTCTCTCTCTCTCTCTCTCTCTCTCTCTCTCTCTCTCTCTCTCTCTCTCTCTCTCTCTCTCATATATATATATATATATATATATATATATATATATATATATATATATATATATATATATATATGAGAGAGAGAGGGGGGAGACAGACACGTTTACGGATAGATACATAGATAAGATAAAAGACTTCGACCCTCTTTGGAGACACGACAACATAAAACAAGTAATTTGCGAAGGAATCAATCATGGGGGATGCAAAGCACACGCACGAGGCGGCTATTCATATGCAAAGAGCGGTGAGGAGCGTAACGGAGCGTGTATTCCCCCGACAGCGTAACTCAGCCTTCTCCCTCTCCTCCTGGGGGCTAATTGCCTTCTCCCGAGCAAACGACGAGCGGCGACGCCACTGTAGGGTTGCCAACTATTTAATTTCAGGAAGGGGTGGTATTGCAGGGAAGACGTCGTGGGGACAATGACGTTGAACAGTATAAAAATTATTTGAAGATTTTTTTATGAAATTAATATTGCTCATTAAGAGTATTTTAGTAGCTAGTACATGTGTAAATTCGTTTTATTTTGTTCTGTTGATCTCGAAATGTTGATGGAATCATGTTTTGTAAATATTTGCTACCTAGAAAGTTGTTTCAAAAGCGTTTGTCCTTTTGAACCTCATATAAATTTCCCTTGAAAATGAAAATACTACTTTCAAATTCGCGTTGCCTTAAATTTAGCTAGACTAAAAGGTCCATTTGGTGTAAAATTCTCTTTGCGTTTAAGCACCTAGTATTATTTAGGCAGGCAGATAGGCGGATAGACAATAAAGAAACATCAGAGGTAGAATGAGTATTTTGATCAACATTTTAATACCTTTGTTTTTGCAAGATTGTAAACATTGTGTACTATTCGATAATGTACCACGCTTAAAAAAGTTTTTTAATTAGTACTCAGGAGTCGAGAAGCCAAGTCTCGTGAAGTGCTTTATTCCAAACGCTACAACAGTTGGCAGCCCTGTTGCAAAGGGGCTCACAAGTGAATGCAGATGTGAGGCGACGTTGCACGGCGCGCACGCAATCGGCCAGTTAGCAGCGCCGGGACGCTTTAGGGCGTCATCGGTGTCATCGGGAAGTTGGAGGCCCTGCAGCTCCGTCGTCATCGGGTTGGGAAAACTTCTGAGCTGCACTTTCATTCCTTTGTATTCTTTTTTATTTTCATCCCAGCCCTTCCAGACAACAACTACAGGAGACACACAAACACATTACACATAGACAACCATGCCCGAGGTGGGATTCGAACCTACGATCCTTCGTTTCAAGATCGCCACGGCGCTACAGCCTTAGCGATCTCGGTTACCTAGATCAATGGTAGAATGTATTGTATTTCTTTCTTTTTTTTCCATCCTTGCCTTCTCCCGTTTATACGGGGTCGGCGCATTTAGAGGCGGGCTCATTTTTTATTAATTTCTCGCACACTCCATTTTTATATTGATTTGGCGAAGTTGTCAAGGCACAAAGCCCTTCCTGACGCCAACCATAGGGGACACACAAGCACATTACACATAGACAACACACACAATCACAAAACACATACAACCATGCCCGAGGTGGGCTTCGAAACCACGATCCTTCGGTCCGAGATCGGCACCGCACTACTGACTTAGCAATCTTCGCTATTCCTTTGTATTCTATTGAATTTAGAAAGCTGAGACCTCTAGTTTATTTTATCTTGGTTGTCCGGGAACCTCTATGTCCTACGCACGGCACTAATCACGCGTATGATGCGGTGCATCATGGATAGTCAAGAAATTACGGCTAATGTCCGATCATGGCTAATGTGACGGATGAGCTGATTAATATACATCTTATCCAAAATGTGTGAATAACGTACGAAATAGAAACAGCTTCGAATCGTATTTCGAACTTTCACCGGATGAAGAGCAGCAAGAGATGGCTAGGATAGGTACGTAGGATAGTACGTTAGGTACTAGGATAGTACGTTACTCTGTAGAGGAATAGCAGATCTTTTGTGATGAACACAGATCAGACTACCGATGGGAAGTTTCTGGGACAAAGAGTGGGCAGTTTCTACGATTAGGCGACTTACACTCGTGTGTCCTAAATTTCAGTATTCGTCTCCCTGTATTTCAGACAAAACTCTTTCTGAAAGGAAAAGGAAGATTTGTCAGTTTGGTTTCGTGACTTCGGAGACTCACTGCCGTCATCATTTCCATCACCTGAACTGCCTCTTTCACTGAAACTGTCTTCATGACATCGTCCCATAATCATTTATTATGATTACAGTGCATAAGCTTGTGATTGTATCTGGGATGTTTGCATGGTTTAATGGAAAGACAATAATTAACGAGCAATGACAAGAACGATGAAATAGAAGCATTGTAAACAGGGAAACTATGATAATGACCTGCTGCAAACTCTTTGTTCACAACAAATTCTACATGGTGCGTTAGGAATTCTCAGTTATCTCTTTCACCTACGTCCGCATCACTGTAGTCACTGCATAACATCATCGACACCAATCCCTCACAGTAGTGCTTGCATACCGATTATGCTCTGGATTTTAAAATATTTCTTCGGAAATAGTTCTATGCTGGGATAGTACGTAGGAACAAGATGTCTATAGTCTTTTTCCACATTATACGGAAGGAACAAATATGACTACGTAGACTTTTTTTCTGAAACCGAAAAGAAGCATTTCACAGAATAGTCCAATCAATTTAACATTTTCTATTCTGATACAAACAGGACAACGTTTCTACCATCTGTATTACTAATTTTCCGTTGCGAGCAGAAATTGAAAGAATACGTTGCCTCCGGCCATGTTTCTATAGTTTTGTTAGAAACGCATGAACTCGAGAAAAATATAAAAACAATGCGACAGTTTCGATTTTGACTGAAAAATGCAAATACTTGATCGTGTTATTCCACCTATTCTCAAACTGCGCTGGCGACTGAATTCTTAGTGTGTCTACTTACGACACAGAGACAACAATACGTCAAGAAAAAGGCTGCCCACCATTAAATAATTGCTATTCTCGTGTTGCGTTATGGAATAGCAACTGTTTCGATATTCTTGGTTTGCAAAGAACTGTTGTACAGTATAAATACTTAACTATGTTATTGCAGTATTCATTAATACTGCATTTAGTTAAATATTTAATTTATTGTAGAGTAATGTCAAAGCATTTAATTTATTGTTCGTGAGCAGTGTCACGTTAGTGGCACTTTTTGGAAAACAATTTTGTGTGGGTTTGTTCAGCTGCAGTTTTGTTTCTGCAGCATCTATTTATTTTCATTTTCATTTAATCATTCATTATTATTCAAATGCCATTATGTAAAACCGACTAATGTTTTCTACCATTAGGCGCTACCACTCCTTCAGAGTCTTGCCCAACCCACGAACGCCCTTCGAATTGCTCCCATCCTTTATCATTTTGTTCCTATTCTCGGTATCCATTGTCTAAAGATCATTTTATATGCATTCATCCACTTAATTTTTGGTCTTCCTTAACTCTTCTTGCGTGAGTTAAAAGCCATTTTTCTTTCTCCATAATCGGGAGGATTTGGCACTGTGAGCCCCTCCGCAGCCGTTTCTTCGCCGCCGGCCTCGCAGCGAGGCTGCCACCACCACAGCTTCTGCGGCTTCCGCCAGCCGCGCTGTCGCCGGTCAAAAAGGCTGACGTATTATCTGCCTCAGGGCTCGTTCAAAGTTAATCCATTAGTTTGGCGTGACCCACCGCGCGCCCTGGGCGACGGCCGCGCGGGCGGCGGGGGAAGAGCGTGGCGGGGTGGATGGGGAGTGGAGAGGAGTGCGGTGGGGTGGGGAGGGGTCGTGCCGGTCGGAGAAAGGCGAGGTTGTGCAGAGCGGAGCGCGGAGGGGCTGGGCGGGGTTGAGATGGGAAATGCAAGGCGGGGCAGGGCATTGGGAGGGCGGGGATAGACAGTGCTGGGAAGAGCGGGACAGAGTTGTGAAGAGGAATGGTGCGGGGTAGGGAGGAGTCAAGTGAAATGGTGGGAGGAGAGTCGGGAAGAGAGGGTCGAGGGGTGCGGGTCAAGCCGGGTGGAGACCGGATGAGGCGCGGAGCGCGTGACGAGAAAGACGAGAATGTCTCATAGCAACGGGTAAGTGGGGAGGCGATGAAGTGGGGAGGCGGGGAAGAGTGACGGGAAGGAGTTGATGGGGAATAATCAGAGAGAAGAGCATCCCAGCCGAAAACAGCGGGGTGAGGGGAAACAAGACGGGAAGAAGCGAGCCAGGAAGTGACGGTGCTGGTTTGGGCTGTGAGGAACTGAGCCGGGCAGAGGTGGGGCTGGATGACGCAGGGAGCAACAAAGCTGGAAGCTAGACGGGGCTTGGCTGAGTCGGGGTGGATAGAGGCGGGAAGGGCTGGGTTGGGCTGGTCTGGGCGGGCGAGCGAGCGGGGGGGGGCAGGGCAGGGGGGGAGAGCAGTCGTGGTGAGTTGGGAGGGAGTGAGCGATGAGGGCGGCGGAAGAGACGAAGTAGTTGCAGAAGATCAACTTAAGCGCCGAGTTGCGGGCGGCAGTGGGCGGAGATGGGGAAAGTGAGAAGGAGCTTTAGAGAAGAAAGAAGTGAAGTTTTTCTGGACTTCTTATTTTGGTGGTTTTATACATTTCGTAAGTGCATTGTACCGGTAATTCGATTTGCAGAACTTTTTGGTGAACAATTCCTACGTTAGTTTATCCGCATTTGAAAGTGATTTGGAGGAGCGCAGCCTCTTCACAATTTACTCTTCTTAGTGTGCTCGTAACTTCTAGTTATCCTTAGTTTTAAGTGATATCAAGACCTGACTATTTATATTTGGAAAAAAGTTTAAGACTTACTTCTCAGATGTAGTTGTTGAGAATATTGGATCAAAATATGACAAGTTTAATATTTTCACACTAATGATCATTAATAATAATAATAACAATAATAATGTATGTCTTAATCCCGTAAACTTAAACATTTAGTTGGAATACACAGAAAAGAAGACTAAATTGCCACAACAACGAAAAGCTGGCAAAATTACAACCCCTTCTATAATAATATCAAGTATTGGAGCCATTCCGAATACCACACATCAAAGTCTCAAGGAAATAGACATTCCTAAAAATCTATGGAGGCTTATGCACAAAGTTACTATCATCTCAACGACTAGAATGAAAATAACATCTGTTGGGAATCACCCTCCATACTTAGATTCAAAATTATAACCATAATTTGAACTGTGATTATATTAATCTGTACAATTTTAATAGTCAGATATGAAATAATAATAATAATAATAATAATAATAATAATAATAATAATAATAATAATAATAATTATTATTATTATTATTATTATTTAGAAATATGTACTGCTGACTCAAGAACTTCGTCATCAATAGAGTCTTCAGAATATCGACATAAACCGATAATCATGTCCACCACAGGATTAATTCCAAAACACATAGTGCATGCAGTTCAAGTGTGGGAATTACAATTTTCATGCGTAGAGTACGTAGAGCAAATGCATAAATCAGTAATTCTAGACAGCTGCAGTATAGGAAGAGAATTCCTGGGATGTACTGCTGATTGGGACTCGATTGGTTGAAATATGTAGAGAGTAACATTCGTTCGTGTCTTGTCTCTGTGAGATCGACTGAGCTTAGACCAGCAGGTGAATGATCCTGCACATAGTGCAGAGAGTAAAAAAATCTTAATAATAATAATAATAATAATAATAATAATAAAGGTGAGTGTTGCAAGCGGCTGGGGGCGTGGCCGCCTCCAGAGGGCGTGCTTCGCCTTGGACGCTGCCGAGGGACAGCGGAGGGGAGTGGCCCGCGGGGCGCCCTTACTGCGTGCGAGATGAGGCCGCACTAATGAGCGGGGGTGATGGATGAGAGGGGCGGGGGAGGATCCCGAACCTCCAGATTCGAGGAGCTACCTTGCGCCGTCCCCGCTTTGCTCCGGCTCCTCTTCTCTTATCCTCTTCCGCTCGTTCCTCCCCGCCCCGCCTTCCTGCCTCCTCTTCCCTTCGTCCCTCACACTCCCGCCTTCCGTCCTCCTCTGCGCCTCTACCTTCCTCCCCCAGCCACTCCTCTCATCCGCTCCTACGTTTCGTCCTCCTCCTCCTCATCTCGTTCCCACCTTCTTTCTTCCTCTCCTCTTTGTCTCTTACTGCATTTTTCCTTCTCACTTTGCCATTCTCACCATTGCTTTCCACTCCTCTCCTCTTCTACTGTGGTAGGATTTTCGGCACTCGCTTGTCTGCCGCTTGTCGCAGGTCGAATTTAGTCGCTATCTGGAAGAAAATTCCACCGGACGGCTGTTCTGTTAGAGAAGTTTTTACACCATGGGAATGCCGAAGCAGTACCCTAACAAATGAACTACGAACCTCGCGCGATCTTTCCTTCTTCTTCCTTGTCCTATCCTCACCTCTTACTTACACACACACACACACACACACACAATTACACTAACATGCATTACACTACCACATATTCCGAGAGACCGGTCGGGAATATAGAGCTTGACCGGCTGGGGAGGTGCCCCGATGGTGGGAGATACCTGGTTGGAGTAAACCCCGCTAGCCGACGGTAGGTCAGCGCCGGATCTCGCCATCCAACGGCGGAAGAACACCGCCATCTCCCTAGAAAAGCATGCACTACACTTACTGGACCAGTGACCCTATCCTCTCTATCACCTACACTATTCTCCTCTTCCCTTGCTTTCCCTCTTTATTCCGTTTCTACCCTCCACTCGTCCCCCCTTCGCCGCGTCCTACCCACCACTCATCGACCCCTCCCGCTCTACCAGCTTATCTAGGGAGTGATTTAGAAATAGGCTTCAAGAATTGCAACCCACAGGTCTGTTGAAGATCTGTATAAGAAATAGGAGAGTTACAAAATATCTCAACAAGATAATGAAATTTTGGTTAATGTTCTGTGTGCTTAGATGGTTCGTTTCGAGATTAATTAATATAATTGATGAAATTCTGATAGGGAAATTTCCCAAAATATTCCTCAAAAGATGACTAAGGCTTGGAACGTTATTACAATATTAATAAGCCTCGGTGAATTAGTCTTGTGACTGCGTTGAATTTGACTCATAGTCTTGCGTAATTTGGCTCATGGTGTATTCATGAATATAATTTAATATACAAAAATTGAAAAACGTAAGAATTTAAAGTATTAACGGCATTTGATCTGACTCGAAACATATAAATCTTGTTCGCGTTTCCTTTATTTTCATAGTAATGATTCAATTTTTAGAAAGACAATTTCTGTTGTGTATTGTATTCATGTTACTTAAGAGAATAAAACCAAGTTACGAAGTTACGTTGTTACGAAGCAACCGGGGTTATGTTGACTGTCGAGGTACAATTGTTTTTCCTGAATGGTCGAATAAGTAATTTGTATGTGAAGTTCGTATTACACTAGAACGTAAATGTAATCATTTTAAGAATAATAAATGAATAATCTATTGAAAGGCTTTTAATCTACAACAGTATATAAATACAATATCTTCGAATTTAAAATCCATCAGAAATATGTATTTCTTTGTAGAAGTGTATTACAATCTCCAACTAAATTACTGCAGCATGTTGTCTTCTAAAATAAACTTAATGTCGTTTGTTTGCAAAATATAGAGAAAAAATGTTTGCTCAGTACACGCAAACTTGAATAGTTTAACAAAATCCAGGTAATGATTTCTTATAAAATTCGTCTCGAATTTTTCAACTTATCAGGTTGTTTTGAGAAGTAAGTATTACTAGAATCATGAAGTTTCCTATAGGCCTTCGTAAGGGTGCAGCCGCTGTAAAGTTTCGATATTGATACGGTAAGCAATTAATAAGTTGAAGTAAAATGAAAAATAAAGAGGAGAGACGACGATTTCCGTAACAGGAGAAGTGTGAACCGTCCTTGAATTACGACGAAGAAATGACATCATTCTCTCGGTCCAAGTCTTGGTGCGTCTCATTCCCGCATTTTACTGGCCATTTCCTCGTGGCTCTTTATTGGCAATATAAGAGTAACAGCCTACCGCCAACCCACGTTTATTAATTAACTCCCGGAGGCAATATACCTTAACTCGTTGCTATCGACGCCTACGGGGGACAGGTGTGAGCCAGCAGGACCAATGAAATCTTCGCTGCGAGTCACGTGATTCGAACCGGGGGAGACGAGCCATTCCACCTGGCGTATCACCCGACCTTCCCCGGAGCGACACGCAATCTTCATACTTCGCTGATAAGACGCCTGCTTAATATTCTTCAGCCCTCTCTGCAAGGACTATTAATATTCGAATTAAGTAAGAAGGAACATCGGAGCGCGAAGAGCGGGAGATTTCGCGCCTGTAAAAGGCGACGGGGCGAAAGAAACTCTCTGGCGGCTGTCTTGGCGCCGAACTCCCTGCGCGAAGTTCGCCCAAAAAAGGGAGACGTGGTAATGAGAAGCCTGACCAGTCGCCTGTGGTCGTCTGGTTTGTTTTACTTTCGTCAATAATTGGAGAAAATATACGCAAAGTTTTAATGAAGTAAGTCGCGAATTTCACGCGAGATTCACGAGTCTGTGGGTAGGCAGTGTCTCTTCGCTTCCTCGAGCG
The DNA here is from genome assembly GCA_011170035.1 of Teleogryllus occipitalis. Taxonomy (NCBI): domain Eukaryota; kingdom Metazoa; phylum Arthropoda; class Insecta; order Orthoptera; family Gryllidae; genus Teleogryllus; species Teleogryllus occipitalis. Next base: position 85,376 of record BLKR01015113.1, on the reverse strand, counting down.
AATCCTCGGTTACGCCGTTTGATTGATTGATTGATTTTTTCGTGTTTCCGGGCGCGTCAACTGCTTCGGTCATTAGTCCCGTTAGTGTAGTGCATGTTTTTCTCGGGAGATGGCGGTGATCTTCCCCCGCTGGATGGCGAGATCCGGCGTCGACCTACCGTCGGTTAGTGGGGTTTCCCCCTAACCAGGACTCTCCCACCAGCGGGGCACCGCCCCAGCCGGAACAAGCTCTAAGATCGCGACCGGTCTCCCGGATGATGTGGTAGTGTAGTGCTTGTTAGTGTAAGTGTATGTGTAAGGGGAGAGGATAGGCCAAGGAAGAGGAAGGACAGATCGCGCGCGGTCCGTGGTCCGTTTGGTAGGGTACTGCTCCGGCATTCGCCTGGTGTTGATCGGAGAAACCACGAAAAACTACCGATCAGAGCAGCCGGCCGCTAGAATTCTCCTCCAGACAGCGACTGAATTCACCCTAGCTGAAAAGCTAGTGTCGAAAATCCTGCCGCCGTGTGGAGTGGGAACCTAGGACCTCCCGGTCAGAAGTGCTGCAGTGACATCAGTTGATACACTGAGCTACCGCACCCGGTCTGTGGTCGTCTGGTTTGTTTTACTTTCGTCAATAATTGGAGAAAATATTCGCAAAGTTTTAATGAAGTGAGTCGCGAATTTCACGCCAGATTCGCGAGCCTGTGGGTAGGCAGCGGCTCTTCGCTTGCTCGGGCGAATCCTCGGTTACGCCGTGTTCCGTAGGCTCCTGACGTATCTTTACTTGACTGTTGTCTCTGGTTCAGTTTTTTGTGGTTCAGTTTTCACTTTGCTGGTATGTAATAGGATTTGGAGAACCCACTCTTAATTCATTTTGTGAAAATTCCCAGTTTTGGTAATAAGTGAATTATTTTTGTTTCGGTAAATTCAGTGCACAATAACGATAAATCAATGTAACGTGTATCTTTATATCTCTATTCTAGAATATTATCGAGGACCAGTATATAAATTTAATTTTTTAGCGAATATAATATTATCAAAGCTGGTTAAATATATAACAGTTAAAGTCATGATACACATTATCATTAATATTTATTAAAGTTACCGTCTGATTATCGAATGATACCGAATGTTCTTTGCACTGTTTTTAAAAGTAGGCAGCACGCAATCTTCCAGGATCACAATTAACAATAATGCAATCCGAAGTGATTGGTTCACCCGTGCAAATTCATTGGTTGGAAGATTTACAGAAAAAGGCTTTATTTCATGTTAAAGTTTCTACATCCACTATACCTTGCATAATTATGAATTATAATTATTTCAACTATTATTGTCCATCGCTTAATATAAATATTACTATAGATGGTAACTTTTAGATAGTTTGATTATTTATAAATATATAAAGTAGGCTACGCTCTAGTCTTTCAAAAAGTTTATCGTTAAAAATATCGGTCCCCAGGGTTTTCGATACCTTTTGATCCAAATAGAGACTATACGAACTTCCAGACCTCTAGGTCAACAGAAAAGATTTCTAAATTTCATATATGCAAAGTGGTGCTACAAAGAATGCCTCTGAAAATGAGCTCAAATTTTCGCATTTCCAGAAACGTTAAAAAGACTTTTCATCAAATACGACTCCTCATTTTTTAATGAAAATTTGCTTTCTGGTCCATTTTTTACTCTTATACAATATTCGTAAAATCCTTTTTAGGGGACTGCAGAATTAAGATTTTGTGAAGAAAAGGATGTTTTAGGCGCCGATAGGTAGCAGCTGGGAAGAGGGTAACTCGATACCGAAAAGCTAGACTAGACTAAAGAGATTATAAATTTAACTATTGCGGGAAAGTCTGTGCCATTCTGCGACACCACTAGTTTGTTCTGTATTTGATTTTGTATGGCTTGAAGTGGTATTCTGTCTGTCATGTTACTTCAAGTCTTTAATGCTACCAAGTGGGTCATGTCATTCTTGGAAATATTTAACGGTCTTGCTTTTTGAAGATATATATTCAAATTTGTTCCTAAGAGAATCTCATTGCAGAAAGTATCATTACTCAAGGCTTTAGAGATAATTTTTTTTCCGGGCAAATTATAATGTTACAAAAAATTAATTTCACAAGGCATGTTTTGTACATGAAAACTGAACGCGAGGACGCTTGGCTTGCAAAGGTCCCTGAGGTTTGTGTCTCCTTACATGACACGCGCAAAGCTTTGCGTGTCATGGAGAAGTTGGGCGCCGCTGGCGAGAGCGTTAAGAAACCATAGACAGCATGTGACAGCGCAGCTGCACAGGGCGGGGCACCGCCCCTCGCATATTCATCCGATGCCTCTTCAACCCCTTGCTCGTCCACAGAATCAATTTTTCACACTAGGAAATCTCCTCGGAATATTGGCCTCGAGGCTAACCACAGGGAAGTGTTCCAGTTGTGAAAAATCGAATCTCCTCGTGCTATCTGTCTGCCAGTTCGCGTGTTATGTGTGACTCCAACCACCTTACTTCCATATCATCCACCTTGTCAATAACTTCCTCGCCTATCACCCATCTCTTCGATGCCTGCTCGATTCTCTTGCTCACATTATTCGCCTATCCGATCACCCGCCCGTTCAATCACCTCCCTACCCATCTTCCTCTTCCCATCTCCCCTGCCTAATTCACCCAGGCCGATCACACACTGCCTCACCACCTCTGCCCAATCACCCCTTACCCGATCACCCTAACCCAATCACCTCTTACCCGATCACCCCTTACCCGATCACCCCGTACACAATCACTCCTTGCACGTTCAACCCTCTTGCCCGAAAACGTTCCTGTATTTGACTTACGATCATTCCCCTGCCCAAATACTTTCCTGACGGCTACCGGCCAACATGATCACCTCCTTTATATAATTTATTCTCCCGTATATCCACTCTCCCACTACTGTAGACAGGTTCGCGTGTAGGCACAATATGTCCGAGAAGCGACGCGTGCAAAGACCCAACGACACGATTATTCTCTTTCACTCTTCTTACAAATTTCATCGCGTTTTTGTTGTTAATATTCATGGGAAGTAGCCGCCGAAAGATCACATGAACACACTCGTTCGGTGTTCGATATCGTCGATATTCGTCTGAATTCTGCCTTCTGTTATGTTCTCACGTTCCCGCTGTGAAATAAAAAATTACCGGATTTCCTCATTTTTGTTTTACTTGCCTACAGATGCGTATCGAGTTTCACTACAATGAGGATAAGTATGGACAAAGGAAAATATCATTATTTAATTAAAAAAGTTAGATAAGTTAGGTTTGGGGTTCTTCCTTAAATCCTTTCTAAAATTCCTGGTAATAAATCAGAAATCGTAGGTAACAACAACTTGTTCGGGAAAGTTTGTTGTAACAATTTGATGTATTCGTAAGATGAATGAAATTGCAGTAACGTTCGTGAAAATAACCAATAACAAATATTTACACACAATATCAAGCGGCTTAAGCTAGTCCTGTATTACTTTTTCTTCATGTGTTCATGAACTTGGGAAAAATGATAAAAAAACCGTAGTCTTGCGTATACGTCACGCACAAAAAAACGCGAACATGAAATCGCACACAAGCCAAATGCGCGCATTTCCTCAGAGACAGGTTCACACAAAAAGCCACGATTCCCTTTCCAACACTATTCCGCGCATTTAATGCGGAAACTAGTCCGAAAGTGCGCGAGCTGCAACGAGGCAGGACGTTGTAACTCCAGCAGCCGCGTGTTGGCGCTTTCCCTGTTGCCACCTCTGCAACTCTGCACTCTAGCACTCAGCGCCCTCGGTCCTCTAGGGGCCCGCCCGCCCCCCTGACCCCCGCGGGCCCCGCGGGGCCCCGCGCAGACGGAAACATCGGAAAGTATCGGAACGCGCCGACCAGCTCGCGTCGCCCCGCCCCGCCCCGCCCCGCCCCGCCCCGCCCCCGCCGGCGCCACATCACACCGCAGCGCAGCGCGGCGCGGCGCGGCGCGTCGTGGAGAGCCGCGGGGGCGGGCGCGCCTCGCCTCTCATTTCCAATGCAGAGTGGGCTGCGGCGGCGACTCTTAGCGCGAGCGGGCTCAGGGGAGGAGACACGCCCCCACGCCCCCACACGCCCACTTGCTGCATCGCCCGCTCGCCAGCCTGCTCGCTCACACCCGGATCCGCCAGTTGCTAGGAACGATCGAAGGGGCAGCGGCCAGGACGCTCAGTTTACACCTTTCTTTGATTGATTGATTGGTTTCCGGCCACCTAAACTGCTACGTTCTGTAGTTGCCCTACGCCCCCACAAGCCCACTTGCTGCATCGCCCGCTCGCCAGCCTGCTCGCTCACAGCCGGATCCGCCAGTTGCTAGGAACGATCGAAGGGACAGCGGCCAGGACGCTCGCTTTCCACCTTTGATTGATTGATTGATTGATTGGTTTTCGGTCACCTAAACGTTCTGTATGGTCTGTAGTCGCGTTAGTGTACTTCATGTTTTTATCGCGAGAGACAGCGGTGTCGTCCCTCGCTGAATGGTAAGATCCTACACGACGATTTCTTCTCTATGAATCTCCCTCAGGGGGACATCGCCCCAGCTTGCATAAGCTGCAAACTCCCGACTCGACTTCCGACTTGTGTACTAGTTTAGCGCATGAAAGCGTGTGTGAATAAGGGGAGAGTGGGAGGTGAAGGATGCGAGTTCGCGCGCGGTCCGTGGCCCCTTTTTTAGGATACTCCTGCGCATTCCGCTAGTATTGATTGGAAAAACCATGGAAAACTACCGATCATAGCAGCCGTTCACTAGCATTCTTCTCCAGACAGCGACTGAATTCGATTTACTGTCGACAATCCTCCAGCATTGGGACTCGTATGCTAGAACCTCCTGGTCAGAGTTGCTACAGAGCCAACGGTAATCCTTTTTCTGAGCTATCTCAAGGGGATTTTGATTCATCTTTCGCCATGATCAAAATTTCATCACCGAATACACTGTCGTGCATTAGCTCGTTTTCTTCTCTGATCTTTATTTTTCAGATTCCTCTAACGTGATTCTGTTTTAAGTTGATCTTAATACGTTAATTCTTTTAGTTATGTCTAACAATAATTCAGCGGAAGCAGGTCCCGACGTTGGGTAGCGGTTTTTTTTACACTAGCTACATAGCTAGGTTACTTACACTCCTCTTACATGCACTATACTACTTACTTACACTCCCCTTACACTTACATGCACTATACTACCATACATGTCGGGAGACCATTCGGGATATTAGAGCTTGTTCCGGCTAGGGCTGTGCCACACTGGTGGGAGAAACCTGGTAGTGGAAAATCTTCAGAAGCGTAGTTTGGCGCCAGATCTCGCCATCCAAAAGGGCAAGAACGCCGCCACTTCCCGTGCCTAAAACATGCACTGCTCTTATGGGAGTAATGACCTTAGCCATTAACGCGCCAGGTATCACTGATCAATCGATCGCGTTCTTTTTTCTCTTTGTTGCATCCAATTATTCCCCACAGTGATCTTGGAAAACCACTTGTTTTTGTTTACTCCAGTCCCAGTTCTTGGCTTTTTCTATGTTGTGTTGCTTTTTGATTGATTTAGCTTATGATTAATTTGCAACCATTCTATAAGAGTTCCCTTCGCACGTACTTCTTTTTCTTGTCTATTTAATTGCTTGCTTAATGTTTTTCTTTAACAGTTGTCACTTCTCAGTCCGTTACTTGTCATCCTATTTTTACTTTTCCTCTTACTACTTACTATTGTAGAGGGATGGAAAAGCTTTCGAATCACCTCGATACGATCTTAAATTTCCGGTCGTAAAATCCGTAATTGACGTTCTTTGGAGCTATAACTTAGCTCAACTTAATTTACCTTACTAGTAGTTAGTAACTCGTGACACTAAGAGGAGTAAAACAGTCGATATGACACAGTATTTCATTATACATTCCCAATATTTCTGTAAACGCAGTAACTCCTCTTTCTCTACCATTCTCTTCATTCCAAAATGACCGCTGCACATTCGTCCACTCTTTCTCACTCACTTCTCGGATCATAAGTTCTCTTTTCAACTCCTGCTCTTTTCAAACCCAGGCAGCTCTTTTACTCTACAATTCTTTGTGTATTATAAATTCCGGTTTCATCACAAAACTACCTGTACGATGACTCTCTCTCCCTCTCTCTCTCTCTCTCTCTCTCTCTCTAACTCTCTCTGTCTGTCTCTCTCTCTCTCTCTGTCTCTCACTGTCTGTCTCTCTCTCTCTGTCTCTCTCTCTCTGTCTCTCTCTCTCTGTCTCTTTCTCTGTCTCTTTCTCTGTCTCTTTCTCTCTTCATTTAGTCTATTCCATTTCAATCTGTTCTCTCCGAATCCTCGTGGCTGCTCTTTCCCGGTCACCCTCTCCAGTTGGAAACTGCGCGTCCGCCTCCCGCCCTCCTCTGGGAGCCTCGGGACCGCAGGATCCTCAACGGCGGCGGTCGCTGGCAGATCCTGGCGGCGCCGGCGGTCGACACAATGTGACGCAACTTTCGACGCGGTGCGGCGCGGCGCGGCGCCGGCCTCGGCCCCGGCAGAGCGGGACGGCGCGGCGGCGCCGGGCCGCGCGAGGCCGACCCACCCGGCTGCTCTGCAATGCTAAACAAGCCTCGAAGGACCGGGGTGTTTGATCTTGCGCTTAGCCCGGGCCGTGTTTGCTAATAGGTGCGGAGGCGACGGACGAGGCGGGTGACCGGTGCGCGCGGGCGAGGGCCAGGGCGAGGCCGAGGGCGCGGGCGAGGGCGGTCGAGAAGGCGAAGGACCGCCGCCTGGGGACACCTGCCCCTCCGGGCGCCCTGCCCCGCCCCGCGCCTCCCCGCGCCGGTCACCCGCCTAGCTGCAAATGCGCCGTCCTACCGCTGGGACGCCCTCTACGCACGGGCGGTCTGGGCGAGCGCGGCGGGCGCTTAAAAGTTGAGGCGAGAGGAAGTTAAAGGCTTTAATGCGTGTGGGGAAGCGGATTCTGGCGTCTGATTCTAAAACTCGGGCTCGAGGGATATTTGAGTACAGCGTCGTAAAATAATATATTTCGTGTTCTTATTACGAGTTAATTTTGTATAATTCCGTATTTCTTTATCTTACTAGTATTCATAATACATCAACTATTTTGTTGTTCTGTTTGCCGTCTGCACATTTTTTTATTTATTATTCTTAAACGGTTAGATAACACATTTTTTCGTGAATGGGGAAGAATACGAGAGAAATAAATGGCTCAAGCTAAATTTCACGAAATAGGATGCTTCTAGAACTGTCAGCAGTTTTTCTTCGAATGCAGCATGTTTTCTTTTTCAAAAAGGAAAGATTGAAAGCTTCCAAAGAGGCCTCACTTGACAAATATTTTAATGTACACTGGCCAATAAAAGTATGATAAGCAAAAGGGAAATTGTTACAAAATGAAGTGTTAAGACGTTACACTTTCAATTTCCTCAACTGATATCACTAACATTAACTTTGGGACACTTAAAGAAATGCCTAGCCAATGTGAATAGAAAAACGCAATTTCCTTTCACATTATAGTGATCATTAAGGCTCTCCCTTGTGTATCCTCCCATTCCAAGACCTGTATATGTTTCCGCCCTTTCCTTAAACTCTTGTGTGTGTCATTAAGGGATATGCCAATTAGCAATATATGTTCAAGGTCTCGATTAGCTATTATGTTGAAGAAAATATAAATGCTAATCAGTTGATTATCGTGTGGTTCCGAGCGCGCCAACTACTATGGGCATTAGTTTCGTAAGTGCTGTGCATGTTTTGTGGGAGGTGGCGCTGGTCTTCGCCGATGGACGGCGAGATCCGGCGCCGACCTACCCATCGTCGGCTTGCGGGACTCTCCCCGTCCAAGTGCGCCCACGAGTGAAGCACCGCTCCAGGCCGGACAAGCTCTAAGCTCCCGACTGATCTTCTGGTATTTATGGTAGTGTTGTGCATGTAAGTGTGTGTAAGTAAGGGGTGAAGATAGGACAAGGAAGATAAAGAAACGATGGTCGGTTTGCTGTTGGTTAAGGTACTGCTCCGTCATTCGCCTCTTGTTGATGGGATAAACCACAGGAAACTACCGACCAGAGCAGCCGACCGCTAGAATTCTCCTCCAGACAGTGGCTGGATCCGACCTAAGGTAGCTAGTGTGGAAATTCGCCACCGAGGGGACTCGGATACCACGACCTCCCGGTCAAGGGCTCTGCAATAATATTAGATGATGCCCTGAGCTACCTAACCTCGTAAATGTTAATCGAAATGAAGCTCTTTTAGATCTTGTAGCAATAGAAAATAGGAAAAGTATAAAAATATTCACGCCAAGCTTGAAATTTGAGCATCGCAACGCATGCCCATATGAACGGTATTCTAAGAACGTAAATGAAATAGAAAGTTTATCTTCTAATTCTAAGTACCCCACCTAAACGCTCTTCAAACAGCCGATACATTTTCGGAAACATAATTCAGAAATGAATCAAAATATTGTACATTCTTCCAAAACCTGAATGCTCAATTTTTATGACATAGCGTACATGCCAGGGTATGCATTTCCACCAAATTACTCCAAAGAACTTCGAGGTGAATGTCAATTAATATTTAAAACACAAATTAACTTCTGTTAGCAAATGAAACTGTTTGCAGCTCCCTGCCCGAAAGGCTGGAACCACTTGTCCAGAGTGGACAAATCTGCCGCCGGTGCAGCGGGCGAGGCGTGGGCCGGAAGGCTTTAAAAGGCCTCCCGTGACCGCCTCCCCCCTTCCTCCCGCGGCGATGACCCGCGCGTGCGCGCCGCGTTGCGCGTGTCACGTGACGCGATGCACTTTGCGCGCAATTTCCGCGAGCAAACTTTCCGGATATTGCAACACGCGGGGGGCGGCGGGGACGCGAAGTGTTTGCGCGAAAGTCGCGTTGGCGGCGGCAGAAGAGCCTGGGAGACCGCACAGTGAACCAGTGAGTGTCGAGGCAGCGGCACACAACGTTGGGGTCGAGAGAGGAGGGTAGAAGAGGATGGTGTTGATGGCACCCTGCGGCGGCATGGACAGCGGAACGGCGAGAATATCGAGGATGGCGGTGAGGGCAAAAAGAGCGAGACGGTGAAAACGTTCTACACAATGAGGCGGTTGGGACAAAGACGGTGGGAAAGCGGGGAAGGCGGGAACGAACAGAACGTCGAAGATGGTAGATATAACAGAGCTGGAAACCATGTCTTATCTACGTGGGGAAAAATGGGAAAGGGCGGAGGATAGTGGAAGCACCAGTGCATACGTTGGAGATGATGGCGAGGAAGATGGGGACGACGAGGGCTGAGAGATAGGCGAGAAAGACGGGTTCGGCAAGGACGACGAAGATGACGATGTCGACAGGGGCAGGCAGGTGAAAAAGACTAGGGCAGACGTGGAAATCGGGAGCATACCATTGCTTCCAAGGCTGGGAACAGGTCGACAGGGGCGGGCGGCGGGGGTGGTGGGGGCGGCTGAGGCGGCTGGGGCGGCTGGGGCGGCTGGGGCGGCTGGGTCGGCGGGGTCGGCGGGGGCGGCGGGGCGGCGGGGTCGGCGGGGGCGGCGGGGCGGCGGAGGCGGCGGGGCGGCGGAGAGGCGGGGCAGGCGGGGGAGGCGGGGGTGGCGGGGGAGGCGGGGGTGGCTGGGTGGCGGGAGCGGCGGGGCGGCGGAGGCGGCGGGGAAGGTGGGGGCGGTGGGGCGGCGTGGAAGGTGGGGCGGCGGGGGCGGCGGGGGCGGCGGGGTGGCTGTGGGGGCAGCGCGAGTAGTTGTGCAGCAAGAGGCCTTCGGGACGAGCGCAAACGCTTGGGATGAGTTGCGCTGCCCTAATGGAAATCAAACGGTGCGCATTTGCCCTGATTTTTCGAACCGGCGGCAACGTTTGTTACTCTAACACGCTCCTACTCGTCCCCCGGTAGTCTTTGAATTGCACGTAGATTGGGTTTCTCGCTTGTTTGTGCATTGGGAGTGTGTCATCGATTCATTACCAGTGTTATCAGTGTATTCAACTTATTCTGTGGGTACATATTTATAGTTATTCTATGCGCTCTTTTTGAGTACCCAAAGCAACACAGAATTCTTCACCTGTCGCCGTTTTTTCCATATCATTTTTTATCATTTTCAAGGAATTCATAGAATTTAGATTGTAGTTATAAGTAATAAGCTTCACTTAGCATTACAAAAGGTATAATAGTGTTTAATTTCCATTAGAAATATGAATCACAAAATGAAACTTGTAGTGCTTCATCAACATATACTTTCTCGAATTATTGACAAAGGTAGTATAATATTATCATACAGTACCTTCTGAACTATTATCATTTCAGCCATCACTTAAAAATACATCAAACCATTAAAGACAAAATTCCGCAAAAAATCAAGTATTCTAATAATTGTACTACTACTGTTTTCAAATAACAATGAAGGAAATGATTTAAAAGTAGATGGGAGAGTATTGATAAATAGATTCCATAAAAATATGTAGCTTTAATATGAAATATATGGAACATATCCCAAGAATGTGATCTTTTACAGTTTTTGAAATTTCTCAGATATTAATAAATATTGGACTTATGCCATTTTCTTAAGCAAACTTTGCCCTATTCGGGCAAAAATTTATCGAAAAAATTTGGAGTCGTTTTTGAGAAAATTTGTTCAATTTGTTAATTTCGGCAATTTTTTTAATAATTACACTATGCAACATGATTATCTATGTTCATGAAATTTTCGGTTTTCCTAATTCACCTTTTTGCGCTGATTTCAGATCTACTTTTAGTTTTTTCTATCACGTACAGTTTCCTTTGCAAACCGTGTCAGCTCATTTTCCATTGAAAAGTAAATTTTAGGAAAGAAGAATTATATTGAGAGAAAAATAAATTTTATTTTGGTAACTGAGGGTAGTTAGTCACACTTGTTGTACCCATCACGCTATTAGATAACCTGTTAGGTAAGAGCTGTGTCATTGTTTATATGCTTTAGTGCTGTGAGGTGCTGTCATAGTTTGTTCGTGCAGTTTCTTTAGAAATGAGTTAACGCGTGTTTGAATAACCCAAACGTGCTCTTCCATTTTGTGGCGGCTGTAAAACTGTTACGCAAAGACACGACATTAATAGTTTCGTGAAGAATGTCTATTGCACGTATGTTGTCAAAGGCTAAGCGATCAAAACAAAAGTTGGGAATGACATATGGTATGCATGCATGCATGCATGCATGCAAGCATGAAACCCCGTGTGGTCTACAACACCACAACAAATTCTCTTCATCAGGGGGACAAGACCCCGGGATGGGTACCTCGACCTCTTTGGTCTCTAATCCTCACCCCATGTTCGGATACAGCCGGAACCCAGTTTACCGTCGCGGCAACCTCCTCATACAATGCCCGGGTAGGGGCCGTCCTGCTAGCTCAGAGCTCCTAGCTATCCAGGCTAGTACAGGAGTCAAAACAATGCGCCACTCACATACGCCGGGAACAAGTTCCCTCCCCTTTGTCGAGAGTATCGGGCCATTGCAACGACGAATCAGAGAGCCCAACTGGGGTCCACCTGAACTAAGGTCTAGACGGCTCAGACCCCCTATCCCGTCTCCCCAATGCTTACCGCCAGTTCACGACGTGGGTAACACCGGTACCGGAGCAACCTGGCGAGTGGTTACTGGTTTCCCGCTGGACTTTAAAGTGGGATCCGGTGTACTCCGAAAAGCATGCTTCACCCATTCCTGCCCCAAGGTCGACGCGCCATAGGCCCAACTGCTGGGTGGCCGTTCGCCCGGTCACCAGGAGCCTGGCCATCTCACTGCCTGCACCTTCAAGCTAACGACGTGAGCGAGACTCAGGGTCCGGGTGGTCGTCTACGACATTCCACCAGATATTCCGACAACCTACGTCATCGTGATCCCCCCTGCGGGGACCACATATGGTATGCCGAACATGTGTTGAAAGTCAGACTTGAAAAATGGTTTGAAAAATCAATGAATTTTGCAATTCCAATGGTTTGGGGGGAGCCACAAAATCATTACGTGATTGTTACTTTTCTATGGTTAATGTTCAAGATCATAACCCAAAAACAAAGAAAGCAACAGCATATCCTAACATTCCTTCCGCCTTACGAGCAGTTCCTTACGTAAAGTTCAGTTTTGGGTTTTTTCAACAATTACACAAATCTAATTTTTTTTAAATGTCTCTCACTCCGTTAATATGCACATTTCCATCTATTTGTATACAGTATTATATTTGTGGGTGAAAGTGCTTCAAATGACTTCCAATGAAGTTTTTCGAAAACTCAATAGATTCCCGTGAAAAAGATCTTCAAATTTCGCATTTACAGTAATGGTTAATCGTTTTCTTGAAAACGGCTACAATTTTTTTTAGTAAAAATAGCCATTTAGCAAGGGGTTTTACGTTTCTTTAATATTTGTAAAATAATATTTCGGATCCACCATAAGGAAACCAAAAGGTTGAAAAAATGGCAAAAAATGGACTTAAGGCGACGATAGATGACAGCTAGCAAGAGGATGGGGCAAGTGCGTAAAGCCAATCTACACCAAGAAAATTAGAAAACTTTGCTGCGAGAAGGTATGTGCCATTCTGTAGTACCTCTAGTTCCATTATATTACACAAAAAGTGTTAGGGTACTTAATAGATATTGTAATGAGTTTAATTTTTGTAACAAATCATATTTATTATTGGAAAACTGGCTTTGTTTCTTGCTCGGTAGACAAAATCTAGTAGGCAAAACATTTTATTTCCTTCAGTTCAGTAGTTCTTAAGATTCATAGTTTTTACAAGTTTGTTAGATATTCTCTGATATCCATCCGTACCTGTGATATAAAAATAATGAAACCATATTTTGGAAATATTTTAGCAATCAACATTTACCTTAATTTGCCTCAAAAATATAATCTGAAATGCAAGAGCTTTTAAACAGGGCTAATAAAATAGTTTTCGAAGCCTCCATACTTATGAACCTGAAAATATAGAGAATAAGAAATGAAAATACATTATTGTAAATACATATAAAATCATAACAAGTAAAATCACAAATTGTCTTTCCGGACAAGAAATAAATTATTTTTATCTTAAATATAAGGTATGTACTCTCTTTGTATACAAAGAATTACTGCGACATCTATTGGCGAATTTGTGAACAGCGCAGTGCATCAGGAGATGGCGTCAGGAAAGGTTGTGGAAGTGCGCGAATAACACTAAAAGAAAAATATAAGTGCAGTGAAATAGTTTTTGGCAGAAGTATGTTTCGTTTGCAGAAGATGGAGGCGTTATCTGAAGGTAAGAATTCAAAATTACTGAACTAAATCTTCTTGGAACGCGTGTATTAGACGTTTAAACGGTTTTCACTAAAAAGAAGAGAAGGTAAATATGACAATGTAACTACGAACTTACTACGTAGTTACAAAATTAGTGTAAATCATTTCGTTTTTTTATGAGTTAACATGCATTATATGGGATTATGCAGTTTACAAATATTTATTGGATTTAGAAAGTGTATGATACAAAATTCGTTAAAAATAAAATGTCAGGGGATGTGAAAAATATGAGTGTTTAATTTCAGTATTTTGTTCGATAATTGGAATCACATGAATTCATTAAGTGAAATAGTGCTGAACATCTCAATGATATAAAATATGTTCTGTAGATATGAAAGTTTTATTGCATTAAAAGTAAATTCAACAACATAAGTTACTACTCTAAGCTATTTTACGTTGAATATAACTCGTTTACGGTAAGATTTAATAACGACTGACTGAAAATGTTCAGTGTGGGAAGAAATAATCAAATTCCATTTTCAGTGTTTATCAAAATTCTCCAATATTTATTATGCTTTTGACGAATTGTGGAGATTACAATAATGAATTTGCGAGGTAAGGTTCCTTAGTGTGTGCATCCTGCTCGTTCATGAGAGAAAGAGAGATTTCAGTCATTTTCAAATCTATTCCAATTCTGGCAAGTAAAGGTCATTGATAAAAGAACAGTTACAAAAGTACAATGCACAACATTGACGCTAAATCATTAGATCGCATAATGAGTTATACTATACATCAACTCAGCCGTTTAATCAGTTTTTCCATGCTTCATTTTAAATGAAATAGTGACGACCTCGAATTTTCACAAGGGATTTGCATATTGTGATGGTTACATGAAAAAAAATTCGGAAGAATATTTGAAAAATAGTGCTCGTATCTGTGAGAAGTGTGTCCCGTGCTTCCTTAATATTTATAAATATTTTCAATAACTTCTGCTAAGCTAAACGAAACGATCTGCTCCCTGATGAATTGTTTTGACCTAAATCAAAATTTTTCTACACTGTGATATTCGAACATTAAGGAAGTGATGATCAGTTTCGTGGTGAAAGATCCAAAATATCGTTGATGGAGTTGACGTTGGATGCTGACGAAATTATCCATCATTGGAATGTTTGACTTTTTTCCCTCTACAAAAATCGTGATAACAAGAATAAAACAAATTGCTCCTGAAAGGCACATGTACCATGGACAAATAAATCGGTGGTGCCCATATATCGTGTAATTGTAATTTTTATTGGATTTTTTTTCGTACCTGCATTCTGGAACGTAGATCTTGCTTTTATTTGACTGTTATATTTCAGTATGTTCCCTGTTTGTATCAAGTTTTGTATTCTTTGAAAAACTGAAAGTAAATAGGCGAAATTCGAAAGGAATATTGTTGTTTGAGTTAAATAAATTACTGAATATTATAACTAAAGAGTTCGACCCACCATCTGGTAAGAATTTTTCGCTTGTTATATCTTGAAAATGGTTCCCGATATGTAACAAGCACTACGCCTTTGATTACGCCTTCAGAGACTACTAACATTTTCAATTGTGCAGAACTTGAATCCGAAGATTTTTTTTATCTGCAATGGATAGATTATAAAAAGAGGAATACAGCGATATAAGCTTTGTTAATGTTTTAAAGTAATATTTTTTGCCAGTTAGTATGTTTTGGCCACGGATAGTAAAATTACACTATACTTGGATTTTTTAACGAGGCATCTCAAGGTCACGCGCGAGGTAGAGGCAAACTCCAATAGGGAGCCGTAAAATCGGAGCTGTAGTGACGTTGCAGGTCCCCATTGGGGTCTGTCTTCCCTCTCCCTCTTTCACACGTGATCTTGAGATGCCACGTTAAAAAAAAACAGTACACTAGCGAAAACATTTTATCCATCCCCGCGCAAACGCGGTATGTTTCCCGCCTTAGGGATCTTGTAACCTTGGCTGTCTCTTTTCTGTTGCATCGAGTCGCGGGGCTCCGCAGCGTAAGTCGTTAGGCTGCTAGGGAAGATAGAGAGGGAGACTTCAAAGCAAAAGTGTGAAGCTCAAGGTCGTGCGAAGACCACTGCTTGCTTTTCTAGCTTCCCTTCAATGCGCAACACTGTAGGGGGCTGAAATAATCGGATCTTGAGGCGAACTACTAAACTACCGTTCAATGCCTCTTACACGTTTGAAAAAGTATTTTCCAAAGTATATGACAATAGCTGGCATTTTACACTACATAGTTGGTGGGAAACGTGAACATATACCTGGGAAGACGATCTAACTTGTACTGATAGTTAAAATATTCGCAAAAGGTACATTTCTGCCCGATTTTTAGTATTTTGCGTATGATCTGTTATGAATGAAGTTTTGTTATTATTTATTTATTATCGAAATATGTTACTCCTATTCTTTGAAAAACAAGAGATATAATATCTAATCTGTTATGCGACAAAACACACATTTCTATCGTGGTACCAGGATCGTTTTATATCAAATATTGCAATTTACAAAAGTGAGAAAATAATATATGGTTTTCCAGAATCTGGAATCGGCAAACTTTTCTCATTGTAACGTGTTATCCCAATGTGTGGTTTCGAAACATTTTTCATGAGGGTGAACTGATTGTGGTAACAGTATTGGAGCTTGTTCTGTTTGTGGTCGATTGGGTGTGATAGTGACACATTTAATTTTTATAATCCTTTAAATTGTTTTTTTTTGCATTCAAGAACACGAATTGTGTGTAGTTTACATAGTTCTTAGCAACCAAAATTTATTCTCATTTACAGCACTGATTTTGTGTTTATTATTAGTAGGTCGATTTAACTTCAACCTCATCGTCAATTTTATTGAAACTGATTACTTATGTAAGGGAATTGATTAACAAAATGCCTGATGGGGTGGCATCTTTACGATCACTTCAGTTTTGTCAACGGGGAAACTCAATGTCTGTATGGTTGATCAAAACCAGCAAGAAACAGTATATTTGTCAAGAATAAAAATCCAACAAGTCGCAGAAGAATGGAGAACGAAACCAAGGAAAATGTAGAGGGAGGAAGAGGGAAAGTGAAGGAGACGAAGAGGGAGAGGGGAGAGTAAAGAGGAGAGAGTGAGGAGAGAGAGGTGAGTGACAGAAAGGCTAGAAACAAGCATAGAGGTGAAAAAGCCACCGTTACCGCCAGGATTCCGTTCTCTCTTCCCCGTCCCCGTCACCACCGATGCCTTCACGACCGTCACCGACCTTCTCGCCCTGTATCTCTATACCAGCAGTGGCATCTCCACAACCAGCACAACCGCACGACAACCACAATCACACTACCACCACCTCACCACCATTACAACTACCGCAATTACTCACCACCTCCACCAACACATCCGCAACCCAACCGCCGCCAGCATCACGATCACTATTATCACCGCTACCTCCACCACTACCTCTGCCACTACCGCCGCCGCCGCCGCTCCCGACGCCGCCCCAGCCACAGCCATCAACGTCGACCCCGCCGTCACAACTACTATTACCTTCACCACTACTATTACCGTCACCACTATTACTACCGTCACCTCCACTATTGTTATCGTCACCACTACTATTATCGGCACCACTACTATTATCGGCACCACTACTATTATCGGCACCACCACTACTATTATCGGCACCACTACTATTATCGGCACCACTACTACTATTATCGGCACCACTACTATTATTGGCACCACTACTATTATCGACACCACTACTACTATTATCGGCACCACTACTATTATCGGCACCACTACTATTATCGGCACCACTACTTTTATCGGCACCACTATTATCGGCACCACTATTATCGGCACCACTACTACTATTATCGTCACCACTACTATTATCGGCACCACTACTACTATTATCGGCACAACTACTATTATCGGCACCACTACTATTATCGGCACCACTACTACTATTATCGGCACCACTACTATTATCGGCACCACTACTACTATTATCGGCACCACTACTATTATCGGCACCACTACTATTATCGGCACCACTACTACTATTATCGTCACCACTACTATTATCGGCACCACTACTACTATTATCGGCACCACTACTATTATCGGCACCACTACTATTATCGACACCACTACTACTATTATCGGCACCACTACTATTATCGGCACCACTACTACTATTATCGGCACCACTACTATTATCGGCACCACTACTATTATCGGCACCACTACTACTATTATCGTCACCACTACTATTATCGGCACCACTACTACTATTATCGGCACCACTACTATTATCGGCACCACTACTACTATTATCGGCACCACTACTATTATTATCGGCACCACTACTATTATCGGCACCACTACTATTATCGGCACCACTACTATTATCGACACCACTACTACTATTATCGGCACCACTACTATTATCGGCACCACTACTATTATCGGCACCACTACTACTATTATCGTCACCACTACTATTATCGGCACTACTACTACTATTATCGGCACTACTACTACTATTATCGGCACCACTACTATTATCGGCACCACTACTATTATCGGCACCACTACTATTATCGGCACCACTACTACTATTATCGGCACCACTACTACTATTATCGGCACCACTACTATTATCGGCACCACTACTACTATTATCGGCACCACTACTGCTATTATCGTCACCACTACTATTATCGGCACCACTACTACTATTATCGGCACCACTACTATTATCGACACCACTACTATTACCGTCAGCACTACTATTACCGTCAGCACTACTATTACCGTCACCACCACTATCACCAACAGCATCATCATCATCACCAGCGCCTTCATCTCCGCGACCATCTCTATCTCCTCTGCCACGGCGTCCGCCTCCAGCTCCGGCCGCGTCGCCGCCAACCGCAGAGTCCCTCTCCGGGGCGCCGCGCCGCCCTCATTAGCGCAGCGTCCCTCTTGGACGGAGATTGCCTCGCTAAGTGCAATTAGGAAAAACGGCCACTCGGCCATTGGGATTATTGCGGCGCGCGCGCGGCGCCCCTGGAGCCAATCCCGGGCCCCCCGCCCCGCCGGGGCACCAGTGCGCTTGCGAACCGCAGACTGCCCGCGCTCTCTGCCGCCGCCGTTGCTCGTGGCAGCGGAGTTGACTTCTCGCGCTGCTAGCGGAAAGGCGGGCGTGTCAAGGTTGCGGACGAGGTAACTGGCTTGGTAGAGTTCGCGGGCGCTGAGTCCAGAGCAACTGGAGGGAGATTTCAAAGTAAGGTTTGTACAAATTGCGCCGGATTGGCTGCATACTGGATACCTGGCTCGTGACAATCTTTTAGAGAAGTCAATTGACAGAAAATGTCCCATAGAAAGCTATATTAATTCCCATTTCCTCTACTGAAGGAAAGAAATGGTCCATTAAAATGTAATAACACATCAGTCTGATTTCAAATTCTTAGTTAAGAGGTAAATGAAACGTTTTGAATAAACGTTTCTTGATTTAGCTATCATATTTATTTAACAGTTCATTAATTGGATTACTTTCTTTGTCTAGGTTTGCACGGACCAAATACCAAACACTATCCAAGGTTACTAGACACTAGCCCTCCTGACGTTACAAATTTCTCACGAACCTGGCGCATGTGAACCAAAACCGTTACTGTCGTCCTTGGTGTTCAATTATTTCTCGAGCCCCAAAATGTACATACGTACAACATTTCAGTGGATTTATCTGCTTTGTTGATGCGTTTTTGCCCTTTTTGATACAATTTTTTCCGTACGCGTAGATTAATACTATGTTAAAAATATTATTTTATAATTTAATTATTGCATAACTCTTACAGGAATTGTTAAAAATGTACTAGTGATCGAATATTCTTTACGCTCTACTTGTGTGGTGTATGACCGCCCTCCCGTCCTATTTCATTTCACCCTGTCCTTCATCCTTCTCTGCTCCTTATCCTGGCTCCGCAAAGCTGTGTGCTGCCGTAATTGCTACGATCAGCGTGGCTAGGAACTGCTGCAAAGAAAACTAGATTTAGAACGTGCTTGTCCTAAGAGAACGCTAAGTAAATATTTAGGAAGGAGAATATGACTCAGGGAACCTAAACAGAGTTTGTTGATTATCATTTTGTATTATGTTGTAAGAAAATTAGTTTCTAGAATGAGGTTTGTGTGAAATAGAAACTTAATTTCGTTGTAAAGTACCTTCTCGCATCATAAATTTAAACATTCACAAATATAAATTTTGAGATACACAGTTTTGTATAATATTTTGTGTTCTTTGACATGCTATAATATATATATATATATATATATATATATATATATATATATATATATATATATATATTTATATATTATATATATAAAAGAAAGTCGTGTTAGTTACACTATTTATAACTCAAGAACGGCTGTACCGATTTGGCTGAAAATTGGTGAGCAGGAAGCTTAGAGCCAGGAGTCGGACATAGGATACTGTTTATCCCGTTCGACAGCGTTCCTGTGTGAGAACGCACGTTTCTGCGCGGTTTCACGTGATTTCGCATGTTAGCGGTCATTGTTGCCTGTTGTAATCTGCGCCTGATAATAAAACAAAAAATGTCGTGTATCATAAGATACTTAACTGAAGAGTGCAACCTATGCACCAAAATACAGGAACAATAATGAATGATTAATCTACTTATTTTTTTATTTGTATTTTCTAATAAACAATTTAACTTAATAAATTCCAAAATCTGCTTATTTATTGCCTTTAACAGCCGGTCCCTATGATTACAACTTTGTATTTCTCTCTTAAACAAAAATCAATTCCAAAAGAACGCTCTGCTACGTAATAGATTTTTTAATTATCTATGTAATATAAGAGCGTTTGTTTGAAATTATTCTGTGTTTTAGAGAAAAACACAAATCTGCAATTGCTTTATTATCACGAGTACAACAAGGATAGTACAGTTTCTCACAGTGAGTGCGACGCGAGAAAAAGATGGGACCGGCTGTTAAGGCGGAACAGAGTTCGCCGGGTCAGCTAGTTATTGATATAAAACCTGTAAAATGAAAATAGTTAAATAAGGATTGACAGTGAAAGAAGACGAAAGATTTTCAAATAATTAATTGGAAGCCCTTGCGGTTCATTCTGACAAGTAGAGGCGTGTATAAAACCATTGTTTTTTCATTAAATTTCCTTTGACGTATACATAGACAATGTCCTGTGTAACTTTGACATTCGTCTGGAATGGTATAGAAAAGAGTTATCTTGAAAACCATCACACATTTCTAAGTAGTACGTTTACAATATTTACACATTTCTGAATACATTCAAAATTCAAGAATATTCACAAGATATAAACCATGGCAATAAAACCCGATTAAAATAGGAAAAGAACATGCCTAAAGGGAAACATACAAACCAGTGAGACTACGCAATACGTACTACATCTCTGCATTAAATATTGTACCACGCTATGAAACATTTACATTCGCATCATCGTTTTTTTGTTGTTTTTTCTTTCTTAGAAATATTCCCCGAAAACACACGTGACATAGCATTAATTGTAAATGACGCACTACTAGGTGAGAACACGTGGGGCGCGAAACCAGATCAATATGCTCCATCGAGGTCCCGGGCTGTAAAATTTCCTTTGCGAATCCCTGCCACGTTCTCTTCCTCTCGTCATGACTATTTCATGAATTTCGAATCTCGCCGACAAACCTCCGGGTCGCTCACACTCGCCACCAGGGGCGCTTCCGGCGCAGAGGACGCGCCATATCAAACGCTCTTCAGCTGTTTTATTACGGATCACGCTCAGCCTCGTATAAAAACGGTCCACTAAAAACTTAGTTTGTAGTTTCTTTCGCCTCGCTTTATTCCGCCGACCTGCGAGGGTGGAGGGGGAGTGAGGTGAAGCGGCGGGGGAGGGGGGAGGGTTGGATTCCTCCGTGAGGGCGCCTTCGCGCAGAGGATTCGGGTTTGATGTGCCTCTCGCGACGGGTGTTGGCACGCCGGCGCCATCATTCGCTGGGTTTACGCCCGCAGGGGTTTCGCGGCGTGGGTGGATGCCCGCCGGAGGCTCCGGAAGCTGGGCTGGCGCAGTATAGGAACGGCGCTGGAGGCTGTCGCCGAGGCGGAGTCTGGGAGCGGGATGCAGTGTAAGCCGGGTGGGGAGACGCACGAGTGAGGGGCGATGTTGGCGAGACGGCAAGGCCAGGGGGAGGGAGAGGGCCGGCTCCTGAGCGAGGTTCGGGGAGGGGCAGAGGGGATGCGGGCGAGGGGGGCGCGGGGAAGTGCGGGAACACGTGCAAGGGCCGGGGTAGGACAGAGGGAGAGGGGTCAGAGGGAGAGGAGTGTAGGAGGGGTGGCAGGATTTTGATTGATTGATTGATTTTTTCGTGTTTCCGGGCGCGTCAACTGTTTCGATCATTATTCCCGTTAGTGTAGTGCATGTTTTTTCGCGGGAGATGGCGGTGATCTTCCCCCGCTAGATGGCGAGATCCGGTGCCGACTTACCGTCGGCGAGTGGGGTTTCCCCCTAGCCAGGACTCTCCCACCAGCGGGGCACCGCCCCAGCCGGGACAAGCTCTAAGCTCCCGACCGATCTCCCGGAATATGTGGTAGTGTAGTGAATGTTAGTGTAAGTGTGTGTGTAAGGGAAGAGGATAGGACAAGGAAGAGGAAGGACAGATCGCGCGCGGTTCGTGGCCCGTTTGATAGGGTACTGCTCCGTCATTCGCCTGATGTTGATCGGAGAACCCACGGAAAACTGTCGATCAGAACAGCCGGCCGCTAGAATTCTCCTCCAGACAGCGATTGAATTCGACCTAGCTGAAAAGCTAGTGTGGAAAAACCTGCCGCCGTCAGGACTCGAAGCTAGGACCTCCCGGTCAGAGGCGCTGCAGTGACATCATTTGATGCACTGAGTTACCGCTCCCAGTGGGGTGGCAGGAGATAGGTGCGGCGGTGGGAACGGAGACGGATGTGACGGTGTGGAAGAGGAAACAAATACATTGCAAAGGGTAGGGCGGAGGATCAAAAGAGGGCGTCAGTGTTGTAAAGGGAGTGGAGGTAAAGGTACAAACTGCAGAGCCGTCTCGCGGCCACATGTGTAAAAAGATGCTGGCACGTGAGGCGATCGGGTGGTGAAATAGGATCAGTATTGTCAGAAGAAAGGCGAGAAACGAACATGGGAGGAATCTGAAAGGGAGACATCAGAGGAAGGTTATGAGAACGAAGACGAATAAAGCAATGTAAAGATGAAGTCGAGGAAGGGCATAATGCTCACTACCCGTGATGATGATGATGGCAGTAGGGGTGGAGGTGTGAGTGATAATGATTGTGATCGTGATCGTGATGGTGAATGAGAACATAATGGTGATAATGCGGTAGCAGAAGTGAGACAGACGCTTAAGCGAAAGAACTGTTATTGTTCAATTTATTAACAATAAACGTGATTGTCCCATAGGAAATTGCGCTCGTAATTCAAAAGAAGTTGGGTGTTATAATACTTTTTCGTGTTATTGTTCGCCATTTTTACTTTCAAATAATTTTATGCAGTTAATTTTAATAATAACAATGATAATAAACCGGTAGCGGTAGCTCAGTGCATCAACTGATGTCACTGCAGCGCCTCTGACCGGGAGGTCCTAGGTTCCCACTCCCCACGGCGGCAGGATTTTCTACACTAGCTTTTCAGTTAGGTCGAATTCAGTCGCTGTCTGGAGGAGAATTCTAGCGGCCAGCTGCTCTGATCGGTAGTTTTCCGTGGTTTCTCCGATCAACACCAGGCGAATGCCGGAGCAGTACCCTACCAAACGGGCCACGGACCTGTCCTTCCTCTTCCTGGTCCTATCCTCTCCCCTTACACACACATTTACACTAACATGCACTACATTACCACATATTCCGGGAGACTGGTCGGGAGCTTAGAGCTTGTCCCGGCTGGGGCGGTGCCCCGCTGGTGGGAGAGTCCTGGTTAGGGGGAAACCCCACTAGCCGACGGTAGGTCGGTGCCGGATCTCGCCATCAAGCGGGGGAGGATCACCGCCATCTCCCGAGGAAAAAAAACATGCACTACACTAACGGGACTAATGACCGAAGCAGTTGACGCGCCCGGAAACACGATAAAATCAATCAATCAATCAATCAATCAATCAATGATAATAAAAAAATAATAACAACTCTATACTAACAGTATCAAAATGAACTTGAAAATGACCTGTACTTCAAAATGTTACCCATAATTTACTCTTAAACCGCAGTGTTCTGACCATCAGGGCAATTGAGTATAACAATTACCCTCTGGAACCAAGAAAGTTTGGATTACTGATTTTGCAGTAGTCATCATTAGCAACATGTTGACAACATAACAGGTTAGAATCGGCAAAACAGAGAGGTAGCATTTGCTCTAAAAGAACAATAGCTTGTACCAGAAGAGAAAACTTTTCCAATTGTACTGTCATCAACTGGCGTCAATATCAGAAACTCTCAACAGATCATTGGAAAACCTGAACTTGGAGGCGAGTATTATCATCGGCCTCCAGAAGTGGGTGGTCATCAGTACGTGCTCACTAGTTACGAAGTTCATAGGAGAACATGTGATAGTTTGAAACTGTTGAAAAGGTATTATTTATTTGTAGAAACTGTTGTTATTGAATGTTAATATGTTGGAATACGTTATAATGTTTGGTATTTTTCAAATATGGGAAGGTTTGCAGGATACTGAATCTATGTGGTAACTGGCACCAAAATTTGAGAATATATAAAATAATAATAATAATAATAATAATAATAATAATAATAATAATAATAATAATAATAATAATAGATTTGTTGTGTTAACAAGATGAATCTCACAAAGTTCATGCGGAAAAATAGCCCTTACAGCTTTCGTCGGTAATAAAGGAAAAGATGACAGCCATAGTACTCGTAAATGCACAAGGCAGAATTATTACAAGAAAGTGAAGATGATTAGAGGTTGAGAGAAGTGAAATGAGATCAGCTTTGCAGAAGCTGAGACGAAGTGTGTGGATAAGGGGAGAGTCATAAAAAAGCTTGTAGTGGAATGGAAAGGAAAGACTAAGGTGGTTCGGGTTTAGCCATCGAAAAGAGGTTACTTTACAGTATCGTCTGATTAAGGGGTGCCAGGAGACATTCAAGGTTTAGATCGATTGGAAATGGCTCATTCGGCCGGTGACACTGTTGCTTATTTACCTTTGAATCATCCACTGAGTAATACAAGAAAGAGGACGTAATAAGTAAATTTATGGAGCTGTACAATGAAGTAACTGATTAGTTATTGGTCGACAAAAAGTTACAATTTTACTGAGTATTATAAATGAGTGTAATACAGGATAGTAAAGTATAGTTTCTTCGTTTTAATAAAGACGTAATTTAATGACTAATTCATGAATTAAAGTGAAAATGAGGAAAAATTATTTTTAAACAGCATTAATCACAAAAGAATGCAAATATAAATATGTACTGAGAAACTATTTCGCATGTATCTGTTCAGCTGCTGTCTGGAGGAGAATTCTAGCGGCCGGCTGCTCTGATCGGTGGTTTTCCGTGGTTTCTCCGATCGACACCAGGCGAATGCCGGAGCAGTACCCTAACAAATGGGCCACGGACCGCGCGCGATCTGTCCTTCCTCTTCCTTGTCCTATCCTCTCCCCTTACACACACACTTACACTAACATGCACTACACTACCACATATTCCCGGAGACCGGTCGGGAGCTTAGACCTTGTCCCGACTGGGGCGGTGCCCCTTTGGTGTGAGATGCCTGGTTAGGGGGAAACCCCACTAGCCGACGGTAGTTCGGCGCCGGATCTCGCCATCCAGCGGGGGAAGATCACCGCCATCTCCCGAGAGAGAAAACATGCACTACACTAACGGTACTAATGACCGAAGCAGTTGACGCGCCCGGAAACATGAAAAAATCAATCAATCGTATGTATCTGGATGAGAGAACTTAAAGGAAAATTCGGCATCTGGGAACAAGTTGATGCTCGGCTGACCTAAAGGAATAGTGGAAGAAGTGCAGCAAAGGGCCTGATAGGGCTTTGTGCTCATCCAACCCAACCTCCCGAAACCGAGTCCTGCGCCAGCAACCTGCCCCTTCACCTCATAGGTGGATCTCATGGGCGTGAGTATAGGGAGGAGGGTGCGGTCGGGCCACGGGTTACGAGTAGGGAAGAAGTGCGGCAAGAGTGGGTGGCGTGAAGCTGCGTGGAACCGCGGAGGCGCCGGCCCTTATGATGCTAATTACTTCTCGGTCTCCAGCGCAGACGAGAGCGCGCAACTCTGCTCCAAATTGCGTTCAACACGGCGCTCGCCGCCTGCGGTCAGGCGCTGCCCTCGCCCAACCTGCTTGCTCCGTCCTTCCTGCCAGTCCTGCGTACGGCGGTGTGGCGTGGCGCAGCGTAGCGAGACGTAACTAGACGTAGCGCGACGACGTAGCGTTGCGGGGCGGGGCGTGACGTGACATGACGTGATGTGATGTGATGTGATGTGATGTGACGTGACGTGACGTGACGTGACGTGACGTGACGTGACGTGACTTGACGTGACGTGACGTGACGTGACGTGACGTGACGTGACGTGACGTGACGTGACGTGGCGTGGCGTGGCGTGGCGTCGCGTGGCGTGGCGTAGCGTGGTGTTGAGTGGGATGGCGTGGCATACCATGGCTTGGCTTAGCATGGGGAAGTGTTGTGTGCTGTGACCCAAACGTGGCGCGATTCTGTGAATAATGGCGGTCGGTGTAGAGAATTTAGAGGCCATGGGGCGGGTAGAAGCGGGAATGGACGTTGTGATGCCTGTTGGGGCGGAGAATGGCGTGTCGTGTCGTGTCGTGTCGTGTCGTGTCGTGTCGTGGCGTGGCGTGTCGTGTCGTGTCGTGGCGTGGGGTGTCGTGGCGTGTCGTGGCGTGGCGTGTGGCGTGGCGTGAACGGAGACGGGCTATGCTGGGTGTGGCGTGTTGTGAGGAGGCGTTACGTGGTGAGGCGTGTATTCTCGTTTCTAAGAATGTTTAATTTAACGGAAGAAATAAATAATTACACGAGTTCTAATTTAACCTGCATGTCGTATGACTGGCGATATTATAAATTTGTTTTTGCATTGAAAAAAGGACATATTTTAAAAATTGTAATTAATGTACAGTTTGTTCTAAACGTACATTGAAATTTATATTAGTACAAAATAGTGTATTTGCACGGTAATTGCCCGCTTTCGTTATATTTCAGTCATTGCTTGTTACATCTTGTGAATAGGGTTCCCTGTACAATAGCCTATTTCCATTATCACAGATTTATTCATTAAACGAGCATTCGGTTCTATACATTATATTCCGAGCTCATTATTTTAGTCCATTAATCGTTTAGTCATGTGAATGGACAAAACGAGGGCTAATAACTTGACCCCAGCGAAAATTTGAAGGGCAAATACTAAAATTACAAAAGAGGGTTAGCAATGGCATCATGCAAATTAACTCAGTGTACTACGTCTTTATTGCGAAAATTTTGAAGTTAATTCGGCAACAAGGGGGGAATCTAAGGCGTAAAACCTAATGAGTTCGTCTTTAAATGTCGTTTATTGTAGATGAATTTATGGAGATCCTTTAGTACCTTTGTAGGCAGAAAATTCAGAAAAAATATTGATTAACTCGTTTTGCCGTTTTGCTAAGAAAACACAACCACAATTCCTCGCGCCAAACACCCTCCGCCCTCGCTTCATCTTCCATCAAAAATCCAACACTTTTGCAACTGTTTTCACTTCTCACCGCCTCCTCCGATCCTATATTTAATCAAATAATAGAACAAAATGACAATATCCCATAAATCACTGTACTTCATCCCATAAAATTAATCTATCAGGTGCTGCTCCCATCCTTGTAAAAATCAACCCCTAAAAAATCATAATATACAAATTAACACTTGTATCGTAAAGCAAATGCTCACAAAGATTTCAATTTCTTTTCTAAAAGACCTTTATCAAAGCAATCTGTTTCATATACAACGATCTTCATCAGAATCTCAAAAAAATGTATCCGCAGGGAACTATCTAGACTTTTTTTAACCAACTCAACCCTCATTAGTTCCATTCTTGCAAACTAATTACCTGCTAATGATGAATTTTTAAAATATTATACTTTTGTTCCATAACTTGTGTGCATTTAAACCCCGTTCAATTAGGCAATATACCTGAAATAAAAACAAATAAAATTTAAAAATAAAAGGAAAAGCCTCGCTAAACGGTCGGCGTCTGTAAATTGCTATCAAAGCAAAGGGTTGTAGATAAAGATGGTGTGCAAAAACTCCTCGAAAACGTTTACTTTATTCAATTTTTTTTACCAGAAGATGAACTATTGAACGGCAAACAGCCTATGTTACAACTAACGGAGTAGGATAGTTACAAACCTCGACTATCGTCTCAGTTCACATACTATCGATACACCCATAATCACGAATCTGTTTTTGAAATTTTGATCATTTGCACATACTGAATTCACCCTAATTTTTGCTCTCTATCTCCTTTATTTCAACATTTTGGCGTGTTTAACTCACTTATCATGACTTCTATCTTGTTGCGAAGGAAGAATATGGTTCAAAATAGCTACTTTTCGGGTTAGATATTTGGTTTTAAAGTCAAGAGATGTACAAATCGAGAGTCTTCTCCCCTTCAACATTATTTATTTTGAAACCTCCATGAAGTGAGGGAAAGTATTGCATTGGAAACGGCGATTTTTGCGTAGATTTATTTGCCTCAGATTCTCTTTCGCTGTTCATCTCGTGAATGCATAACTTTGCACTCGAGGTTCACATCTATGAAATTACATACTCGTGTTTTGCGAGTGATTCGTACATCTAGCGATGCGATTGATTGGCGAATTTCATCTGAAAACCCTTGCGCGACCCGTAAGGATTATAACCAGTTCTGATGGGAGTTAAAAGCTGAAACATACGAATGCGCTGTATCGGCAGTGAGCCACACGAAACGAATGTTTATTAAGTGCATTTCCGTTCGGGAGATTTTATGACACTGCGTCATTCACATTGGGATTCTGTTATGCTTTTAACAATTGTGATGCAGCCGTTTGCTCCATTGGGAATGTAGGATATTGGACGAATGTAAACAGGTTTATGAACTAGATACGTTTTTCAAAAAGAATCAGCTGATAAAGTAAAATAACGTGAATGGAATCCATTGCTATTCATGCGCACTAGGAGCGTATCAATTTATAAAATGTACACTAAATGTAAGAATGTTGATTAAAGAAATTTATCCATAATACTAATTAGAAATGAGCACAGGAATTGAAAGAAAAGTATGCAGCCTTCTAGATGTCTATGGCTTTGTCCTACACCCAGAAATTCAGGAGAAATCCAAAACCTATGAAATAGTATTGATTTTGACTGAATAATGCAATTGAATGTTTGATTGTGCTATTCCACCTTTTCCCATACTGCGCGTACCAACTGAATTTTCATGCCAGAAGCCAAAATATAGAGACTGCCCGCCATTACTAAAGTTTACTCGATTATTACAGTATTCGTTTGACTGTATTTGCTAAAAAAAATAATTTATTGCAGTGTCATACGATAATATTTTATTTGATGCATTTGAGCAGAGTGTGTGCTGCTTTTTGCAAAACATACAGTATGCAAATACATACAATTACTAAGTCACTTATATATGTATAAAAAAATTATTCACGTAAATTCACTCTGGCCTAGGCAGAAGAAATCATTTCTAGTAAACGTTTTTGAACGTTTCTAAACAGACTCGGCTATAACAATTAATTTAAAATTGATTATAGTTATTTGAATAATTAGCAGTAATAATTATTTGAAATGAATTTTCTTAATTTATTTCTAACTACTAAAATCTACTACGCATTTATTAGACAAGGACCAATATGCGATTTTTAAAACATTCATGGAGTATAGAAGACTTTAATACAAGTCATTTGAAATATTAACGTTAAATGTGCTGAAAATGACCATATTTCATAGAGGATCATCCTTACATTCGCATTCTTTTGTATATTAATTGTTTTATTTATGCGTATTAATCTTGTTTACTGTTATTTATTACGCTCTTTGTTTTGCATGATTCAGTTAATAACCTCACTGAATTCATTTAAGTAGACGGAATTTTCATAACAAAGCAATATCCAATGGTCTGGATCTCTGAATGGAGGAAGAAGGCGCGTGCGTTGCAGAAATTTCCAGGGAACGGATGTTTATCCCACAACTTCACGACTTTCCTCCGGCAAAACCCGCGGGGCGCACTCGGCCAATGAGTAGGGCCCATCGCCCGATGGAACCGCAGAGAACCCTTCCGTAGGGCTGCAGTATGGCCCTGGAAGTTGCCCGGCTCGCCCGCCCTTTAACTTAAGCTGCGTTATTCCAAGGTGGCCTATACAGCGGGGCGGCGGCGCGGTTTTATAGGGCTTGGGATTTTCTGAATTGTTCTCATTCCTCTTGCTAAACCTCCGCACATAATAATTTAGTTTTATGGACCCCCGCCCCCTCCGCCCCCGCCTGCCGGGCGCCTCTGCTGGTCTCAACGCCCTCCCCCCCCCGCCCCTGCGATTTGCTACCGCCGCCATTCGCGGATCGCCGCTCCTCGTTTGTTTTAATGCGGCCGATTTATAAGTGCGGTTCTTTGTGGCCACTTTTCTTTTCTCTCCGGGCAGATGCACCTTCGCGTCTGCACAGTTTTGTTTTGTGGTCACCAATTTGTCTACAACACAGTATGATAATGGAGTTACGTTGTCGATTAATTGCTGAACTGATGAACTTTTGTCAAGAAATGACTGCGCAAAATCACGACCACGGAGATTCACGACGTTTGAAATACACTTACACGAAAAACTGAAATAACTGATTTCAAATCAATAATAATTATTTTATTCATTTGTTAGTTTTTTAGTTTATTTGTCAGTTCATTCCTTTCTTAGCTGTTTACTGCAAAGAAACTATTGCTTTATCATATTAATATGATGAAGCTACTGCTTTATCGTATTAACTTCAAGACAAGAAATTACTGTGTTAAGAAATTTTGAAGTATGGATTTTAGTTCGATAAAGATATTTATTGTAGTAAAGAATCCATTTTGGTTATATTTCTTTCAGGTTAACATCAGCTGTTAACAGGTTTCAGAGAATTATTTCTCATTATCATGAGATATTCCTGCTTCTAGTGAAAATCTATTTTTTTTCTGGTGCATTTTTATGAGATATTACGTACAGCAATACACGCCATTGGACAAATTCTACTGGAACCATATTACAAGATTGTAATCTCTATTTATTCGTGTATATAAGTTTAACTTCCTTCTTTTGATGATATTTATAATGCTTTCCGAAAAGTAAAATAATATAAACTAACTACTTAAACAATTATTTAAATTTTCTTGCAGTCATTTACAATTTCAATTTAATTTCCGTAAAAATATGTTTAAAAAGTCCCTGCTGTTGTTTAAAGCAAGATAGTACCAGGGCTGTTATTTTCTTCGTCTCCTTCTTCTTCTCCTTCGTCTTCCCCTTCTTCCTCTCCTTCTTCTTCTTCTCTTCTTCTTCTTCTATTTCTTCTTCTTCTCCTCCTCCTGTGAGTGGAACTACACCATGTGGCGTCTCTCGTGTCCAAGCTTCCATCTTGCCAATCTTCATCTTCGATGTGACGATCTCTCATTGTCTGTCGCATACCATCATTCCTGTGAGCCTTGGTCTACCTTTCTTTTTGTACATTGGCACGTACCACCTTCAAGTTTTTAATGGCCATCTTTCCTCCGGCAGTATTTTCGTAGTTCAAATTCAAATATTCAGCTTTCAATGGTTCAGAAATCTTACTAGTATGACACACTTCAGACACGTTTGGTACTTATATACTTATGAAACTATTAATTTGTATTAATCATATCAGTGTTCGGAAAAAATTAATTCGTCAGGCCCAATTGTTTCCGTTTTTCTTTGTTCTCACGTCGCTGTATCGTTGATTATCCACAGTTTGTGAAACGAATTCCATTCATGTACCTTATTCTTTTATTTATTTATTTATTTATTTATTTATTTATTTATTTATTTATTTATTTATTTATTTATTTATTTATTTATTTATTTATTTATTTATTTATTTATTTATTTATTTATTTATTTATTTATTTATTTATTTATTTATTTATTTTACGTCAAAAAACAGTTAAAAACTGCGTATGACGTGCTATGGGGAAACGTGAATTCTCATCAATATCACTGTTTTAAAAGTTTTCCAGATAAGATTTTGTGAGCAAAAAGAATCCTTAAATTCCCTAGATAATAACTAATAATAATGAATTGGAAGTCTAATAATTCAATCGTATAAGAAGTGAAAACTAATTTTCTATTATAAAATAAGGTTAATGTTAACTATTTGTTACTTAATCGACTCAGTTAAAACTGCCATTTCTGTCTCGCTCACTTCCACTTATTTCTTTCCCTCCATTTTTCTGGCATTGCATTACAAATCTATAATACGCTTTGACAATACGATTACTTCTACAATACGATTTGGGCGGTGACCTGCTGGTGGGAGATACCTGTTTGGGGAAAACCCCACAAGTCCCACAAGCAGGTAGGTCGGCGTCGCATCTCTCCATCTGGCGAGGGAAAAATACCGCCACATTACGTGATTAAAACATTCACTTCACTTACGGGACTGAACATCATTGCCGTTGACGCATCCGAAAAAGAAAATCAATTTTATATCAAAATAAAACACGAAATATTCAATAAAATACGCTTTGATATTTATTTATAGAGTCAAATAAGTGTTAGAGTCGTTCGTATAATTAAAAGTTCTTGTCATTGTTATTTATTCGAGTTCTTATTATATAGTGTGTGTAACTTCCCAGATTTACGTTATATATCCTTAGCGTTTATTTATGTATGTATGTATGTAATGTATGTTATGTACGTTAGTATGTATGCATCAGTCTAAAATTATAACACATTGGAATGTTATACGATTTTCCGTCAACCTGTAAATTTAGCGTAAAGATATATCAAGATGTAAGATCCATTATCCCCCAAACGAGGAGGAGTTCTTAAAGCAAGATTATATACAGCAAAAGTTCTTGTAAATATATTTCGTTTCTATTTTCCCAAAGATTGTTTGTGTTCTGTCAAAAGTTAAAGGACTAACTGTGTGGCGCGTGAACCTTTCGATCGCGGATGGAGGCATCATAAAAAGGGAGGGGGGTGACAGGGCGCCTCAAATGCCAACCGTTACGTCACTCTAATGCGCAACCTTTGGCGCTGCCCCGAAAGTCTTCGAAAGGCCGACGATGCGCCCAAGGCGGGACGACTATGGGTCGTGTGGTAGAACCTTGGGGTACCCCTTAAGCAACGCCATATGGAGCGGGAAACTACTGGAGCTTCATGAAACATGGGAGGCTATTTTATGCTTGAGAAGTTTGTATTTGAGTCGGTATTTAATGAATGAACACTACATGTAAAGCACGATTCAGACGAGTCGTTTTTTATGAAGCCTTCTTCAAAGTTTTAAGTTATTTTTATTATGCAGGCTATGCGAAACTTTTAAACTTTTCAAAAAAAACAATACGTATACGTCTGACTTCGATATTCCGTCTCTTTCTCGAATTTACATATCCTCTGAATCAATCACAAATTTGTCTGATACAATAATATCATTTTATTTAAATTTAAAACTTTTCAGAATAGATCACACCAGAAGCGTTTCCCCCTTTTGGGGGGCTGAAAGGTTTTAACTCTTAACATGAATTTATTCCAGATTTATAGGCAAGTGCAAATTAGGGAGCATATTAAAATGTTATAATTCCACACTATCAGCTTCTAGCGCAAATCTGAGAAAAATTATTTAATTTAAAATGTCAAGTATGATAACAATTAATTGTACGAAGGACTCTGACCCATCTAAATAAATAATAAAATTGTATTATCGTTTCCTCTATACAACTAAGAACCACAATAGTCAAATTTTGTCAATAAAATTCTCGCGCAAATGACTGTCACTATGAATGGCATTTTGTGATGGGTGCAGTTTCTGGTGATGAAGTTCAGCCTTTTTTCACAATCAATAATAATATTAATAATACATCAGTGCAGACAGTACACTGAAAGTGAGTAAAAAACTAAAATTTGATTTACTTGCACAGCAATGAGAAAAATTAATAATTACGTGAAAAGATATAATAAATATTGCTAAATAAATAAACTGAGAAATGTTTAAGTTGTACAAAGAAATTAAAATTCCAGTTTTTCTTCACAAAACTTTTCGTTTACGTGATATATTTGTTTGCGTTTTAATGCTTCAACTAATATTTTTTAGTTCATTTTTGGAAAAGAATCTCGTTGTTAGTACTCTGTTTTACCATGTCCTTATCTTCGAATGCACAGAACTCTCTCCAAGCAATCAACAACAGAATTCCATAAAATACTTTTACGTCTTTCTTATTATGAAACATGGCGAATGCGTCGTCTTTTACATGACCAAAGCGTCTACTCCAAACTACAAAAGGCCATAAAAACTCAGCGGAGGGAATACTTAACACGCGGAGGAAACGAGTGGAATAAAATTACTCCAATTCCCCCACGGCAGTTTACACTCCCGCCGAGTAATTCTCCGCCGGCATTCTTCAACCCGGCGCCTTCCGAAGTACCTCCAGCAATCGACGCCGAATACACTTCCCGCTCCGATGACTCATTCGTGTACATTGTGAATTACTCCTGACGCCGCCCGCTTCGCCCCCGCAGTCGGAACATCTGGTCGGTCACTCGTTATGATTAAGACGTAATGCGCCGCGTCACAGCCATCAGCCACGCGACTTAAAACTTTGATAAAGACACATTGTCCTCCCGCCGCCCAGGTCGTAATCCCTGGAAACGAGTTTAATGGATAGAGGACGTGTAACTCGTTATCTAACCCCTTCAGCGCCGGAGGCGGAGAGGACGTGGGGGGGGGGGGGCGGAGACAGGGCGCACGGGGACAGCGCGGGTGGTGGGGGCGGCGGAGGACGCGGGGTCAGGGAGTCGCCGCGCCGGGAGGTGGGAGGGCGAGATTGCGCCGACTGCGAGCGCTGCGCGGGCAGTGCACTCCTTTGTAACCCGAATTTGCATTCGTAATCTGGACTTATAGGCGTCGGCATGAGTCAGAGCGGACGCCAACGACCGGAAAGCGGTAGTGGCGAACCCTTAGCGAGGTTGAAGCGAGGTCAGAGCTCGGTTGTTGCCACTGCAGCGAATCAATCGGGAGGCCCTGAAGTTTAAATCGCGACGATGGCGGATTTTCAACTCTAGCTACGAAGCAAGGTCGAATTCAGTCACTTTTTGGAAGAAAATTCTAGCGGCTGACAGCTCGGATCGGTGGTTTTCCGTGGTTTCTCTGATCAATACCAGTCGAATCCCGGAGCAGTACCCTAACTACCTGTTACTGAATGCACGCGATCTTTCCTTCATCATAATTCCTCCTCTTCCTTTACAAACCCACTCACACGTGTAGTGTTTACCGGACATGTCGGCAGCTTAGAGATAGTCCCGACTCGGTGGTGGAGAAACCTTAGGAAGTATTTCTCTCCCTCCCAATCCGAGGTGTACATCGGCGCCAAATCCCACGTTCTTGAGGGATTGAAACTCCTTCACTTCACTTACGGGAATAATACCTATAGCAGTTGACTTGCCCTGAAACACCAATCAGTGAATAATTGAAGCTGTGAAGAAATGGTGATGCTAGTCTATGGGGAATGAAAGGAAAGCTAAGAGTAGTGTGTTGCGGTGCAGCTGATGGTAGACAGTATCAAGGGAGTGCCAAGGAACGGATGATGCATGGGATTTCCTATGGGCGTCGAGCTGTTTAGATACTTGGTTAACGAGCGCGGAGGAAAGGACGATCCTTATACTTCGATTTTTTAACGTGGCGCTTGACGTAAATCAGCTGTTACGGTTTCATCCAATGGGGAGCTTGAACCTCATCACGATGACGTCTCTGTGGTGGCGTTTATGCTCTAGAGTGGATGACACCGTCAACAGTTGATTTACGTCAAGCGCCACGTTAATAGCATCGAAGTATAACGTAGGAAGAAGGCGCCCACAAGAGTCGCTCATATTTTCGTTCCTTGGCGTTCCCACTGCTGTTTCCTTTGGCTGTGAGTTTTCGTCATCTGTTTAAATATCACGGAAAGCGATCATTTGTTTATTCACCAATTAGGTTCTAATTCTGTTCCGGCTTAACTCACAGTAATTAATTTGAGAGTTTTCAAATGCAATACTACCTAATAAGCCTTGGCTAGAAGTCTTATTATTTTAACATACATGTACCGCCAGCAAAGCTTTCCTTACCAACTGCTTAAAATGAATTAAACAGTTTCAAATTACTAATGTGTTTTAAGAGTTGAAAATCAAATGATTTCAAACACTGCTGAGAACTGTATATTAATAGTAATAAAAGAACGTACCAGACCATTTGTAAGATATTCATTCTTATTTAAATATTTATATTTCCCGTGAGGAATATTTCGAAAGGAATCTTTTTTCGATTAAGAAATAATGAAAATGGAACTTTTGATTTGTTTGAAAATAATGTACGTCAAAGAAGTCACAGAAACGCGTTAACACAATTTCATGGTCTACCCTGTTTGTAATAAAAGCTTGCTTTCGCGAATGAAATGTTCGTAAACGTGTGTAAAAACTATTACGACATATCAACCAGAAATATTGTTAGAACTTTTAACATTGTTGTAACTTTCTGTGTCACAGCCATGTCTGACGCACGACTACGTTTTTCAGCGTTTTCAAAATAATTAATTCATATCTTTCTATGTTTTTCCCTGCCAAAGCACAAACATTGTATGTTGATTTTGAATAAATAAACAGTAATGTCTTAAAGGCCTCTTTTTTTACAAGGAATAGTTTTTGTGCAGATTGGACGTTCAGAACGCGTGCAGTTCAGACTGCAAGATTTCTGCATGGAAAGTGTAAGCTTGTTCGATTTTTTCATACAGAAAACGTGCAGCGTCTCTAGCGGCAGAGTCCTTCAGTTTCATTTCTTTACGGCGGAAATCGTCCATTATTCTCAATTTTTTGGTGAATTTAGTTGCGATTTGTGAGACTTTGTTTATTGTTGTGATGGATTCTATTTTAATACCTCTTGCAAATATGAGGTTAAGGAATCTCACTTCTGCAGCCAAGACTTCCTCAAATCAGAGCAGTTTTCCTACGCACTCACTGGTCTTCGTAGTCACAATCATGCTTGTTGTGACGGTCTTTTAATTTCCTCCCATATTTCATTAATACTTAAAAAAGTATTAGTAAAACGGCTCAGAACACACGTACATGACACACACATGAATTTACTCAGACGGCTCAGTTCAGGAATTCATTTGTATGCCGGCAGACCCCCTAGCAACTCGTACAGAAAACGTGAAAACCATGTAAACACGGTCTCATATACTTTTAGTTTGTGTTGATAAAGTTTCCGTACAGTTTCTGTGTGAGAATCCGCACGGAAAACTAAACCGTGTAAAAAGACCTTATGTCTTTGCATGCGGTCTGGAGTAGCTCATAGCTTCGCTTCCCCAATCAGAGCCCAATGAACACGCGCTCCCGCGCATGCACCGTGCCCAACGCAGCATCAAGGGCCACGCGCCCTCTGTCGCCCTAATGGCTCCCTTCCATTCGTTCCGATTACGCGTAAGTGAGCCGACCGCGCAGCTGCCTTCCGGGGAAATTAAAGCACCGACATTAATGCATTGCCCCGGCCGCGAACCCGGGTTATTATGGCACGCGCCACCCGCCGGCCGGCGGCCCCCCAGCGCGAGGAGATGGAGCTGGCGGTGGAGGAGGAGGAGCAGTATACTTGGATTAAAATATTAAGTCCGTTACACATGTAAACACGTTACAAATAAGAGCGTAGGCTTCCGCGGCCGGAATTGGGACTTGCTTGGCTATCCGGGAGACGCCGCGTGCAGGGCACAGGTGCCGACGTTTCGGTTGCCATTCTGCGACCATCATCAGGGCGTAGTATTGCGCTTAACGTCGGCACCTGTGCCGTGGACGCGGCGTCTCCCGGACAGACAAGTAAGTCACATTACAACTATTAAGTCCGTCGGAACGGTTACGGATGCGGGGGTATAACGGTTAGCGTACCCGGATGTTGTACACAAGTTTGCGAGTTCAAATCCGATCGTGGATTTTGAAGGGCGAAAAAATTCTTCGTACGCCTTCCTTCGGAGGGGAAGTAAAGCCGGCTGACCGATGTTAGTAGATTTACTGCATGACAAAGACCCTCAAGCATAAAAGAAGCCTCTGAGCAAAATTCAGATCGCCTGTGTCGTCGCCCAAGATAATACCTCCTTTCTCCGTTAGATGCAGGAGCGTAGCGCAAACTGCGTAGTCGGAAGTGCGGGCCTGGTGGCCCAAATCTCGCCACGTAAAATTCAAAACTTAAGTAGTATATGATTTAGTGTAGGGATCACAGGATTTTGAAAATGTGCACACAATTCACTTTTCCCCATAGCCCGCCATACGCAGTTTTTTAACTGTTTTTTGACGTAAAATAAATAAATAAATAAATAAATAAAATAAGGCATTAACTAACTTACTTCGTGAGCTACGACGCTGTCATCCAATCGGCAATTTGAATGTCATTGTAATGTCGTCATTATAGTGACGTTCAAGCTCCGGATTGGATGACAGATGTGACGTTTCAGATACCATCAACTAATATTGTTGTTATTTGCTATTTGTTTCATGATACGACTCACGATACGATATATCTCGACACTCACGAATGAAGATATATAAAATTCGGTGAGTAAATCAATAGTTTGTGAAAAATTGTGAAATGCTAAAAGAATAAATATTAATACAATATTTGGAAAGTCTTGGAATATGTACGTGGTAGATTGTAATAAACGTTTTGGAAAGAATCTTACTGATGACTGAAAGTATTCTGAATGTTTAAGTCTTGAACTGCGAAACGTCACACAGCATCTCATGTGAAGTATCAACAGACTCTATATTTTGCTCGAAGTGTAGACGACGCAGAAGTGGTAATATAGGCGGCGCGGGGGAGGGGGAGGGCCATTGTGGGCGGGGGCGGAGTGGAGACTGAGGCGGTGGTGACAGGGCATGGAGGGACGGGACGGGGCAGAGGTAGCAGCGGTAGGGGGGCTGACGAATTCGAAGGGGAGAGTGCACAGGCAGAGGCGTCAGTGGTGATCCCAAAGGGGCAGCAACCCTCTCCCACGAGTCACCCTCACTCGCTGATTCCCCAGGCGGCGCACCCTGGCGAACAACCCTTCCCACGGAACCTCTCAGTGCTTCTTCGCACTCTCCCTCGTGCACCCCCCCCCCCGTATTTCTCGCCGCCCGCAATGTCATGGTCACCGACGTCTTCACTTGTGTTCGACCGGCAGCGGTAGCTCAGTGCATCAACCGATGTCACTGCAGCGCCTCTGACCGGGAGGTCCTAGGTTCCCACTCCCCACGGCGGCAGGATAATTCACACTAGCTTTTCAGCTAGGTCGAATTCAGTCGCTGTCTGGAGGAGAATTCTAGCGGCCGCCTGTTCGGATCGGTAGTTTTCCGTGGTTTCTCCGATCAACACCAGACGAATGCCGGAGCAGTACCCTAACAAACGGGCCACGGACCGCGCGCGATCTGTCCTTCCTCTTCCTTGTCCTATCCTCTCCCCCTGAAACACACACTTACACTAACATGCACTACACTACCACATATTCCGGGAGACCGGTCGGGAGCTTAGAGCTTGTCCCGGCTGGGGCGGTGCCCCGCTGGTGGGGGGGGTGAGTCCTGGTTAGGGGGAAGCCCCACTAGCCGACGGTAGGTCGGCGCCGGATCTCGCCATCCAGCGGGGGAAGATCACCGCCATCTCCCGAGAAAAAAACATGCACTACACTAACGGGACTAATGATCGAAGTAGTTGACGCGCTCGGAAACCCGAAAAAATCAATCAATTTACTTGTGTTCGTTGCGGTATCCTCGTTTACTCCTTCTCCAGCTCCGAAGTCAATCCCTATGCTGCACACCCGCTCTCAAATCATCACTGACCCCTTCGTGCATCACCAGTCAGAACGTATTCTTCGTAAATCTTATCCCCATTCGTAACTGTCGTCCCCTTATTACCCCCTCCCCTCTGCGGTTCACTTTCTCGGTGGGCGTCCCGCGTATTTCATCTTCAACATCATGATGGTATTCTTACTTTCATCACAATTTTAGTCACACGTTTTTAGTATTCTAATTGTACCCAACTAACGTTAATCCACTTTGGGGTAACATAGTAACATAATACAATGTCATGCAAGATGACATTATAATGTCCATTATATGTTATAATATGAATATTATTATGTCCAGAACGAAGCCACATATGTATTTTAAGCTTTAATTCTCGAAATATGTAATGAATAAAATAAAAAAAGTTGTTAAAATTGTCAGTCTTCATTTTCATATATTGGCGAAGCCTGGGATAATTATCTATAGCTCAAAGACCGCAGTTTCACGTCAATATCTCTGGTTTCTTTACAATTTTGGCAATTTTCTACCATTCGCTCTCATTGTCTTTTATTAATTTGGTAGGATTTAAGAACAGGGTGTTATACTCAGACATGCCTTTCCAACCACTGAGTGGTGTCTTTGACATTCCTCTGATCCATTTTTAGCACTCCCAAATATTTCTACATGGAGGCCTGTCGAGAGACAATCATTTTCTGAAACTTGAAATTGGGTTTGATACACCTATTAAGTGTTAGATCTCCCATCCATGCATATTAGACCTTCAGTGCATTCCTATTAGACCTGTGTAATTGGACATTCCGATAGGGATTTTGAAAATGTTGATGCTGGTGGTCGTACCCAAACATTTTGATTGAGAACATTGGAAAAATGTATTTTTCGTCGTTCAGAAGCAAGAAAAGGTTTTTCTTTATGTAAAATTGTAGACTTACAATATCCGTCTTGCGTAACTAAAATATTAGAACATTAAGAATTCGGTGGAGACAATATTGGCCCCAAATAATTTTTTTCGTGGCAGAACAGTCTCTGAACAGTTAAAATACTGTGTCCGTAGACCACACGCCCAGTGAAATCGTTAGAAGGCAGTCAGGAACCACTCGTTATTTGGAACGGTCACCTCCATTTTCCTGAGCGTCTTCCCCGATCACTCTCTGGCGGCCTCGCCGACCGCGTTCTGCCTCAACTCCCAGCGCCATCCCCGAGGACTGCGCTGCGGCATTTGGATCCCAATGGCCGATTTATGGCCCGAGCTAAATGGGCGCTGCCCCTCCAATCCTCTGCTGCCCTCGTCTCTTTCCACCACTGCTACTTCTCACCCTTGACTCTGCCCGTCCTCGTTCTCCGTTCCCCCCCCCCCGGCTCCTGCCTCCCTGTTTACCCGCCAATCCGCTTCTCTCCCTCATCAACACCCTCTTCACTTCCCGTCCACCCCCAGCTCACGTTCCTCGTCGCCCGTACTCCGTCACCCGCACTTCGTCACTCGTACTCCATCACATGTACTCTGTCGCTCGTACTCCGTCACCCGTACTCTGTCACGCTTACTCCGCCACACTTACTCCGTCACCCGTGCTCCGTCACGCTTACTCCGTCACGCTTACTCCGTCACCCGTACTCCGTCATCCGTACTCCGTCACGCTTACTCCGTCACCCGTACTCCGTCACCCGTACTCAGTCACCCGTACTCAGTCACCCGTACTCCGTCACCCGTACTCCGTCACCCGTACTCCGTCACCCGTACTCCGTCACCCGTACTCCGTCACCCGTACTCCGTCACCCGTACTCTGTCACGCTTACTCCGTCACCCGTACTCCGTCACCCGTACTCCGTCACCCGTACTCCGTCACCCGTACTCCGTCACCCGTACTCAGTCACCCGTACTCCGTCAGCCGTACTCCGTCACCATTACTTCATCACCCGTACTCCGTCACCCGTACTCCGTCACCGGTACTGTGTCACTCGTATTCCGTCACCCGTACCCCGTCACCCGTATCCTGTCACCTGTACTCCGTCACTCTCACTTCATCACCCGTACTCCGTCAACCGTACCCCGTCACCCGTACCCCCTCACCCATAACCCCTCACCCGTAACCCCGTCACCCGTACCCCGCCACCCGACTCCCCATAACTCCGAACCCTCTAACCACCGAAAACCCGAAACCACATTCCCATTCCCAAAGTCCCATTCCCTGTTCTTGGTTCCCTTCACCCTTTTTCTCTGCCCCTCACTTCCTGACTCCTGCCTCTTGATCCTCCATCCTCTTCCACCCATTCCATCGTCCCCCCTTGCCCTCGCCCCGCCTCCCGCGTCCCGGGCTACAGCGCTCTTGCACTTAGTATCTGTCTCCCCAGGCTCGGGCCCTCACTACGAGCTGTGTCGGGTTAAAACGCTTCATTTATATCCTTTACACGCGGATAACATTCCATTACTTGGATGCGGTGCGTCATGCACAAGGGAGGGCGAGCGGCGAAGATGGTGAACTAGGACGCGGGAAGGAATGTGACTTTTTCCATCACGCGGGCATTAGGGGAGCTGAAACAGACGACCCAGCGGCGCTTTTTAGTGTTCCCGAGCGCTGCTTTGTATGTTTTTTCTTTCAAAGTGACGCGCTGTTGATCATAGATTGGATGTGCACGTTCGGAGAAGTCTTCAGTTGTACTTAGTGATTTACGTTGAGAATAAGCAGTCGCTGAAATAAAGAATAATCATAAAACTTAATGTTTTTTGTTCAGTGGTGGAGGTACAATATAAAAACGGAAATTTATTTTCTGAACTGTGTTGTGTACAATTTTAATAGTAGTTATCCAATTGGATTTTCAATATTATTGTTGTTTGTATTAACAAAAAAATGAGTAAATGTTTTATGTAACAGTTGCACAAAAAGTATGGATGGTTGCAACGGTAATTGGTGTATTGTAAGGAAATTAAAACATTCTAATCGCGCATTCTTTTGAAAACTTGTGTGCAACCAAATATGAAGTGCGATGCGAAATTC
This sequence comes from Teleogryllus occipitalis, assembly GCA_011170035.1. NCBI lineage: Eukaryota > Metazoa > Arthropoda > Insecta > Orthoptera > Gryllidae > Teleogryllus > Teleogryllus occipitalis. The sequence continues at coordinate 43,119 of BLKR01015113.1, read as the reverse complement.
AATACAGCCAAGCAAAATATATTGCTCGTTAATCGTAAAATAAATCCGAATTTCTACTAAATCATTGGATTGCATTTCTTTGTGTGCTACTCATCGGGAAAAATTACATTAACCAATGAAGTGCTGAGCATCACAGACATATTACAGAAGAGTCCTTTCAGAAAAGTCCTCCTTTTGCGAAATCGATTTCCCCGTAAAGAAATAGGAGTAGCGAATCGATCAATTCAATACAAATTATAATATTACACAAACACAAAAAAAGTTCTCAGACCCAAAGACCTAACATATGGTTCTCTATTATTTCGACGCGCTGAATTCGAATCTGAAGCCAGAATTACGCCTCCATCCTTTATTTTTTAAATCGCGAAAAAAACACCATGAAATTTTACAATCTACATATCAGTGGTTTTTCATGATAAAAAAACTGGAGGGTGGTGGCACAATTATGGCTTCAGATTCGAATTTTGCGCGTCAACGAACATAGATAAACACGTATCAAGTCTTCGGGTCTAACAACAACCCCCGAAAACAAAAAACAAAAAAACAATTTCACGATTCGTTTTTGCGATTTAAAAAAATCTGAAGTGTGGTAGCAGAATTCAGGATTCAAATTCGGATTCAACGCGTCGACAAACATGGAGAAACATGTATCTAGTCTTTGGGTCTGACGCCCTTTTGTATGTGTGTGTATGCCTGTGTTATTTTTGGGTGCACAATTTATCTTATTGCTTTAAAAAGGAGTTTTTTAAAAAGAATGAATGATTGCTGTCCTCAATCTCTGTTTTATAACTTACAAGATATTTAAATCGAAACTCACTTTTATCACAAAGCAAGCACAAAAGAATACTTGTAGAGTCTAATGAAGTTGATATTGACTATGATCAGCACTTTTCTAGTAAATAGGCAAATGAAAATAATAAGCATTTATTATATTCGTCTTTACTTTTTCTGTTGTTGTTTTTTTCTTGGTAATAACGTTTTACTCTCTTTGTCTTTTTTAAGTTAACCTACATTTCTTTGAAATCTGACCCTTAGTTTTCATACAGAAGCTCCATTTTAAAACAATCTTTATGTAGGTTATCACCGAGAACCACTCTTTGAGATGGTGTTTAAACATGTGAAGTCGTGGTCTAAATAAACTTATTTTTTACAGAAGAGCTCTTTTAGAAGTGTCTTTCTTTTGCAAATCCGGTGTTCCTACTAACCAATGAGAGTGTTTTTTTTTTTTGAAATGTCAAAATTATTGTTGATTAAACAATTTATTTTTTCACTTTAAATAAAAATCAATTTGTGAACTTTCAAATGTTGTGTGACAAACTTCTATGCTTTGCAAGATAGTTATTTAATTTGAAACGCATCTTTAGCAGGTACTAAGCGCAAAGGGAAACCGATGGTGTCGAAAATGGAATTGATTGTGACTATGACTAACACCTTATTAAATGAAAATAAATTAAACTATTAGCACTTAAAATATTTTTGGCTTTACTTTCTCATGTCACTTCTTGACAAATTTCCCCTCCCTTTATCCTTTTTAGATTAATACATTTCTCTTGGAAATCTAGCCCTTACTTTTCACATAACAGCTTTATTTTGAAAGTGCACACGTCTTGTTATGTTAGTTGGCTCCGAAAGCTACTCAGTGAAATAAAATTTCAGCAACAAGTGAAGTCGTGACTTCAATGCATATTTTTCGAGAAGAGCGTCAGAAGTTGTGGAGCTCCTTTGCGAACTTAGGCTGCGCGCGGGGCCGAAGTCGCGTCTGAGAGCGACGTTGAGGTAGGGGCGAGAGAGGCCATTTGCTCCGTTGACCAATGGTGAATGCGAGTGGGTCGGAAGTTGGAGTGAAAGAGAAGTCCAAGTCAGCGAAACCACGGGGTTTTAGCTTTGAAAGGCCTTGCGCAGAAATTATCGTCCCCTTTGAAGTCGGGGAGTTTGAAAAGCTCGGGCATCGGTGAAAATTTTAAGGTTGTGGTCTTTCGACAGGCCACACACCCACACTTACTAAACTTTCCCACGTACAGAGTACTATAATTGCTTAATTTAGAATCATGGATTACTAAGTCACACCCTCGAATGTTTGAATATTCGAAATACGATAAAATCCTTCTATTATAATCGAATAATTTGTGTCTGTCCAATTATCACTAACAGTTTGATCTCTTCCGGTGCACTAATCGAGACTAAAAAAATAAAGATGCAATTTGACACGTCTAAATATTCTAGTGGAGAAGTGATCACTATATCCAGAAGATCGATCGATATATCCAGAAGATTGTAAAACAATTCTCCAAAAGTGTTTTTAAGCAACTAAAACGCGTTTTACGGCCTTGGCAGAGATGATCAGTAACTCATTCGATTGCTCTTAACAAGAGAAATATTTTGGCTCGATACTTCCTCGGTTCCCTCTACAATATTCTGGAAGATTTCTAGAATAATTAGTGTTTTGATGGTTGGGTAGTATGAATTATTGCGCGAGCTGCACGTTGATGTAAATCTTGTAAAATATGTTGATATAAACAAATAAGAGAGAATTGTTAGAGATATGAAGAAAATGATACTTGTTGAAAAGAAGTCTATGAACGAAAGTATTATTTCTGTTAATGTAATAAATAAGATATTATAAACATTAACGTATCGTCACAAAAAGGAAGTAGCAAATAAAAACCTCAGTAAGATAGTATAATATTTATAATGAAAATGTATATACGAGTACATTAGTGCAATACTGTGAATTACTATACTATCTTCCTGGCTAAATTAATCGTTATGACTAAATTCATCCGACTGACAATACTTACTGACTACCAATTTTGAAACAAAATAATTATTCGTATTTTTAATCGATATTTTTCATGCCATTTCTATTCCCGAAAACGTTCAAGCCGGGAAACTGTAACATGTATGTATGAAAGTATCTACCTAGCTATCCATCTACTCCTATTATATTATACGTAGAAATGTTATTCTATAAATTATTATTATAAAAACTATATATGATATTTAAATTATTATCTTCTTACATTGCTTGCTCCCATTGTCGGGACTTCGAGGAAATACAACGCGTCTATTCATGACGCCATGAGAGGCAATTGTTGGAGAATTTTTTAGCCTAGCGTTTGCACAAAAGATCGCCTCGTCAGTAAAAAGGCGTAGTAATTTACATCTTGGCTGCATTGAAGAAATTATCTCTTTTCACTGGTAGTAGCGGCAGCGGCCTTACAGCTGTTGCAGATTCTGTGTAAAGAGCGTATTGTTTGACAAGTATTGTAGAGGCACCCATAGTCCTTAGAACTGCTTCATAATATCTTTGGTCGTGAATTACAGGAATTATAAAAATAAGAAAATATTAAGTTACAGGATAAATATTTTGAAATCATGTTACCCTCATAACACAACTTACAAAGGTCTTAATCCACATTCTCCTATCTGAAGTAAAATATCGGGATATTGTAGTATCCTAATCTCATCACTTGTCATGTATTTTCTCACATTTTCCCTTGTCTCGCAATTCCGCGCGTGGATAAGAAACGAGCTGAGAGGAGCGAGTGTGGCTAGACGGCAGCGGGGCACACGAGTATCTGCAGCGCGGCGGGGTCGGAGACGGCGCTGTGGGGAGGCGGCCCGTCCGACTTCTGAACCGCTGGCAGAGGGTAATTTGTGGTCGGGGTCTTAATTACGACAAAGCGGGAGCGTCGGAGGATCCGTGTTCATCATTTTTTCCGGGTGGCTGGCGGGCCGGGCCGGGCTGGGGTCGGGTCACGTACTGTTACTGCGTGGGCGGGGGAGGCACGGGTGATGGCTGGGCTTGGGGGAAAGGAAACCCTTCCCTCATACCTTTTCCACACACGGAACGAGAGCCTAAAGGGGGGAAAATGGCGGAGTAACATGACAACTGAAAATGAACGAATGTTTAAATTTGTAAGGAAGAGTGGGAGGTATGAAAATGATAGAAATGGATACTAATCGCACTCAATGAAATAAGATGAAAGCATATTCAAATTATTTTCAGAGGTCTATGTAGAAGGGTAAAAGGTACGATAACCTTTCTTAGATTATCTCAAAGGATGCAGGAATAAAGAGAGTTGAGTGGCAAAGAATAAAGGGTAGAGGAGCAAAATACTCATGATGACAGACATATATGATGTGAGTCTTAAATCAAGTGATATTCTTCCGAGGAAGGAAACTAGAATATTCATGCATGTAAGAATAGGAAATATGAAATAACTTCATAGAAGAAATTAATAAAATGATGAAGAATGGTAAAGAGCCTACTACGTAAATATCTGTCATGAAATTGCTGAAATGACTGAAAAAAGTCATATAGTACAAACCTCTAATTAGAACAATTGTAATTTATGGGGTAGAAATACGTATCCTTATCAATGAAAATTCTGAGCTTACGTAGATTCGACAGAAACAATATAAGAGAATATATGAATCAGTTTAAGAGGGAGAGAGAGAATAACATAATGAAGAAATTCACAACATACTAAGAGGGGAAGATATAATTATATTTATATGATAGATAGATAGATAGATAGATAGATAGATAGATAGATAGATAGATAGATAGATAGATAGATAGATAGATAGATAGATAGATAGATAGATAGATAGATAGATAGATAGATAGATAGATAGATAGATAGATAGATAGATAGATAGAGATAGATAGATAGATAGATAGATAGATAGATAGATAGATAGATAGATAGATAGATAGATAGATATTTATTATTCTGCAGGTAGGTATATACAACCTGGTGGCAGAACTCTACAATTTACATATTACTAATATTAACTTAAAATTATTTAACAATGTAACTTTAAATTATTTAAAGACAATAATAATAATAATAATAATAATAATAATAATAATAATAATAATAATAATAATAATAATAAAATGCTAACAATAATAGCCTTAACTACATTATATGGTTGACCTGCACAGTTATTTGAAACTATTAAATACAAGATTACACGACTTTTTAAGTACACTTCACTTCACTTTCACTTCACTTCACTTCACTTCACATTTGAAATTCACTTCTCTTTCTACTTCTATACTGCACTACACTGCACAACACTTAACCGCATTTCAATACAATACTACTTTGAATATAATTATATATTTAGAACAGGAACGCATTTAATAGTAATTAACACAATAATAATAGCAATAAAAATATCAATAATAATCAAATAATAACTGATATAATAATCCAACTTATTAAATTAATAAAGTTTACAAATACCATTAGTTAATTTATTTTTAAATCTTTGAACACCTAGAGGAAAGGGTTCCAAGGCTGTCGCAGGTAACTTATTCCAGTCCGTTATTGTTCTATTTGTAAATGAAATTTTTCCAACATCTGTTCTCTGTGGCCTAAACTGAATTTTGTGCTTGTGATCCCCCCTACTAAAGTACGAAGGTCTACCCAATCGGATGTAGATATCTTTCCAAGCTGGATAACCGGCATACGCTTTGTACAGGGCACAGAGTCTTGCCTTAACTCTCCTAATTTCTAGAGACTCCCATTCAACATTCTTCCTATTCCCTCGGAAAGCAAATGTATACGCTCTTCTCTGTACTCTATTCAAATATTCCTTTTGGGAATTTCTATAATGGTCCCAACAAACAGCCCCGTATTCCATTAATGGACGAACTAGAGATAAATAAGCTAATTCTCTCGCTTTCGCAGTACTCTTTTTTAGTATTTGCATAGTAAAATGCAAGGACCTCCAGGCTTTCCCTACGACACAGTTTACCTGATTTTCCCATTTCAATTTGCTATCAAAAATTATCCCCAGGTACTTACAAGACACGACTCTTGGAATGTTTTCGTTGCCTAAACGGTATTGAGTTTCATTGTATTTGCGGCCCCTACCAAACGTGATGGTTTTGCTTTTCGAACTATTTATTGTCATGTCATTTTTTTTCGCCCAAAAATGTAATCTGTCTAGATCACCCTGCAAAATGTCCTCGTCTACATTTGATTGAATAACTCGATATATTATACAGTCATCTGCAAATAGCCGTACCTTTGAATATAAATTATCTGGCAGGTCATTCACAAATGCGAGAAACAGGAGAGGTCCAATAACGCTTCCTTGAGGGATCCCTGAAGTTACTTTTGCTTGAGTCGAAAATTGTTGTCCAACTCGGACTTTCTGTTTCCTATCTCGAATGATCTCGCAGAATGTCTTGGATGGGACGGGTATAGAAAGTTTGCCAAAACATCTATTTAAAAGTACAATTATTGGATCCAAGATGTTGTGGATGACCTGAAAAAACTGAACATTCCCGTATGGGAAGAGAATATCTAGAAGAGAGAAAACAGGAGGCAGATCTTGGAGGCACCTCAGGCCCGCATCGGGCTGTGGTACTTAGAAAGCAAAATAAAAAGGAGAAGAGGGCGAGAAAGGAAAAGGGCAGACTCGTTAGCTCTGCGAAGATGATGAGAGGAGAAGGTGATGAGATGTCAGGCAAGCGGAGGTGACTTGCTGTTGCGTTCAGGTGGGAGAAAAACAAAAATTGTCGAGGGTTATGACAAAAAAAGTTTAATACAGGGGAAACAATCAGTGCGAAAGCATCGATGATAGAATCATGGAGGAAAGACTAATATATTTCCTCTATGATAAAACGAAAAATGTGAGAAAGTACAGAGGAAGAGAGATAGGAAGAAGCAAACGACGAATTCGTCGCAGTGTCTGGAAGAAATAGGATGAAAGAAATGTCAAACTGAGAAAGAAACAGACATTTTTCAATATTTTTGTGCAAAATGTTACGCAAAGAATATGTTCGGAAATGTGCATCGTAGTATAAGCAACGTATAAGTTTTTGGTCGCTTTACTTGTACCTTCAAGAGGAAAATATTTCTTTTCGTTTTATAGGATTTTATAGATAGAAAAGGAGACTTTTTTAACTATTCAAAAATATTTTCACGAATCCTGTTTAAACTGTACAAATCTTAGTCAGGCACTCTTATGAGTCATGATATTAAGTAATTTTAGTATTCAGTAAATATAACAAAAAGAGAAATTGAATTTTCAAATAGTTAGTTGCCCAGGAACTGCGGAGTAATCAGATCCTTCAGTTACATTTTTCATAAATTAACGACAGAATTTATATTAACTTAAGCGCGGGTGTTTTTTAGAATTAGAATTAGTGTAAAGATCGGATATGGACGCAAACTTTTGTTATGTAATAGCCAACAAAATGGAGACGTAACGAGGCCAATGGTTCTAAAAATAAATGTATTTTAACTGTAATTGGGTATAAGCCGATGGCAGTTGATTACTTATAGATAATTAAGATAATGTAATAAGAATATAATAAAGTAATATAGTAACAATGTAATAATAAAGTAATATAATAATTGTAAAATAATAATAATAATAATAATAATAATAATAATAATATAAAATTGACGATCATATATTACATATAAGTGATAACGTATAAAATGGCACTATGATATATGTTTTGTGCATTGAAGAAATGAATGTTTGCAATAAAGTGTCTTCTGATAAAAGATCACAGGCGTGTCCTAACACGAGATAATATTGAGTTGAAAGGAAATATGAAGGGCTTGTGTAGAGACGGTGTGGGGCGCTCCGCCGGACCTCGGTGGCAGCGGAACGCGTCTGGAACAGCACCCGGAGGGAGTGGTGGGAAGCCAAGCTCTTATCGGTCCCTGGTGCTGCAGCTCGGAAACCTCGCTTATCGCGGGGTGGGTGTTAGAGGTCGCAGGTTGCCTCTAAGGGCTGGAAAGGGCAAGAGACGCCTACTTTTTTTTTATTTGCAAGAGGCCAACTTTTTTTATAATCATGAACCAGTATGTTCTCCCAAAATTTAAAGTCAGATCTTCCTATATTATGTTGAGTTTCAATTTTATTTAATCATTTTGTTTTAGTGAGTCATTGCTCAGCATACCAAATTGTTAATAAATTCTGTTTAATAATAATAGATTTCAAATAATTGTACAATATTATAAAAGTATATGGAACATTAACTACAATTAGGGGACTCATTTGGAAAATGTGGACTTTTGTAAATCTGGAAAGTCCTTGAGGAACGCCTCTGTCCGGGACGTCGTAGGGTTCCCTTCTTGAGGGTAACGAGATTTTCAACACTAGCTACGTACTAGCTAGACGAATTTGGCGGCTGTCTGGAGGAGAATACGGTCGGTTGGACGGATCGGTCGGCTCTCGGACCGGTAGTTTTCCGTGATTTATTCGATCAACTCCACACGAATGTCAGACCAGTATCCTAAAAAACGGGTCACAAACCGCGCGCGATCTTTCCTTCCTCTACATTTTCCTATCCTCGCCCCCTACTAACACACACACACACACTCTCACATGCACTACACTACCTCACATGCCGGGAGACCGGTCGGGGGCTTAGAGCTTGTCCCGGCTGGGGCGATGCCTAGCTGGTGCGCGAATGTTCCCGCAAGCAGTCGTAGGTCGGTGCCATACTTCGCCAGCCGGCGAGAGAATATCACCGCCATCTCCCGCTGGCTTATAAAACCATGCGCTACACTTACGGGACTAATGACCCTAGCCGTTGACGCAACCAGATACGCTAATCAATCAATCTTGGGTAACGGGAACATCTGGTAACCTTTACCAAAGGTTGCTGGGAAGTGCGTGCGCTGGAGGCGGGGTGGAAGGGAGTTCGGTGGCTCCTCCGGTGGAGGCGACGTCGCCGCCTGCGGTCGCTCCACCTCCGCCTCTCTCCGCCCCGCGCCGCCCCGCCCCCGCGCCGGCGACCGCAGCGCTGCGCCTCGGAGCAATTTCCCGTGTTGGGAGTTTTTGGCGGCGTGACAGCCGAGATGAATGGCGGGCGGTCGCGCGGCCGAGCGGCAAACCGCGACCCTTCGAACACGCCCCCGCGCCCGCCCCCGCCCCCACGCCCGCGCTCACCCCCGCGCCCGCCACGCCCCCGCGTCTGCCCTCGCCCGCCTCTGGTCCCGCCCCCCGCACGCCCACGCACGCCCACGCGTCCTCCCCCCCGCGCCCTCCACGCCCGCCCACGCCCCCGCATCTGCCCTCGAGCCCGCTCCCGCCCCCGCGCCCGCCCCCGCGCCCACCCTCGCGCCCGACCCCGCCCCCGCCCCCTGTTATGCAACACTCCCTCGCAGTTCTCCTTATCTCACTCTCAAGTTTCCCTTCATAACCCCGCCAAAATAGTTTTGAAAACTCAATTTTGTTAAAAACCACAAATTTGCTTTAGTTTTTAGAATGAAAAGATTTATTTTGCATGCATTATATAATAAGTATGATATAAAATGTCGATTTTCATATTTTCTATTTTTTTATTCCTTCTTTTTTTTCTTGGCTCGACGTGTAACATCAGCAAGCATATTACTTCGAAAAAAATCTATATTGATTTCAATTTCTATGTGAAAGACGTCCATTACAAGGAAAATATAATCATTATTTCTTTTGACAGTGTGATTAATTTGGGGGTGGTTACGTCGCCAGACTAAATATAAAATTACCAAAATGGGAGACTGACCAATGGGATCCGTTTATGTGAATGTAGGGGAATGGAAATTTTGACGTTGAAGATGCTATGATGTTCTGTATCACTAGAAAGCGGAATTGTTTTTAGAGTTTTACACAAATTCATTCCTTTTCTCCATTCAAACATTTCTGCACGTTATATTTTCGTTGTAACGTACAAATTGTACTGTTTTTCTTTTCTAATTACTGAAACGTTGGCAGTGGTCTTCGGAATTGAAAAAAAAAAATGTATCTAAGCAAGTCGTGAGAAACCTTCCGCAACTCGGCTCGTCTTGCCGTCACATTTCTTCTTTCCTCTCTTGCCTCCTTCTTTCTTCTTTATTTTTGGCTCTTTTTCCGTTTAGTCTTCTTAGCCTTTTTCCTCAGCTCTTTATTATCAATATTATTATTATTATTATTGTTATTATTATCGTTATTATTATTATTGTTATTATTATTATTATCATTATTATTATTATTATTCATAGCATTTCCTTTCCTAAATTTCTTTTCTTCTCTCGTTCATTTCTCTTCCCCAGCTCCACTACCACTCGAATCGAATCTTTTCTCATGCCTCTCCTCCATATTTTCTTGTATCTCCTTCCTTTCCACCTCCTCATATTATTCCCCTCCTCCGTGCTCCTCTTTCCGTCCCTCCCTCCTCGTCGCTTGATGGCCCACTCCACCTTCACCCTTATTCCTCTGTCTCTTGTCTTGCCTCCTTTGCACGTTTTCATGTACCGCCTTCCTTTCTAGCTGCTCCATTTTATTCCCCTCATCCTCCCTCCGTTCTCCTCTTTCCGTCCCTCCCTCCTCGACGCTTGATGGCCCGTTCCTCCTTCATTCATGTTCCTCTGTCTCTTCTCTAGTCTTCTTTCTGCATTTCCTTGCATCTCCTTCCTTTTCACCTCTTCGTTCCTCCGCGATCCTCTTTCCGTCCCTCCCTCCTCGACGCTTGATGGCCCACTCCACCTTCACCCCTATTCCTCTGTCTCTTCTCTTGTCTTCTTTCCGCATTTTCATGCATCTCCTTCCTTTTCACCTCTTCGTTCCTCCGCGCTCCTCTCTCTCGCCTCCCGGGCGCTTGGGCCGGCGCCTCTAAATCGCGTTACGCGAGCAGATTGAAGCGGCGCCGTCCCGCACCTCCTGCAGTGTCCACTCATGAATATTCAGCATTTTTACAGATTGTAACCTACCGCCCGGGCCCTTTCCGTCCCGGGCCCTTGCGGCCGTTCTCAAAGTCGCTAATTACAATGTAAATATGTTTTGTCGTCCCGCGCGCCCCGTCCGCGCGCAAAAGAGGGCAGGGCGCGAGAGGGGGGGGGGATCTAAAAATTGCCATTAGCGCCGTGGTTTAGGCTTTTGTCCGAAGGAGCAGACGCGGCCCACACACGCGCTTGGTCTCAGCCACTCGTTGTCGTGTGACGTGAGGGTGGCTATCACTTCCTGATTCTCTTTGACTCCTCCTCAATTAGTTCAGCGAGGGAGACTTTGTCTTCGTTTCACGCTGGCGCGTTGACTTCAAATGAATGAATTCCTGTCACTCCTTTCTGGTCACTTTGTGTCTGGGGTTTTGCCACTCCGTGCGCTTTTTATCTCCTCTTTTTCGTAATATGTTTTGCCGTGTTCCTGATTTTATTTTTGCCTCCTTATCTTCATGTTTTCATCCTACACTTCCGCAACTTATTTCAATCCATTCTTCATATAATTTTATGCCACAATGCCCCATGTCACCCTAATTCAACCATCACGTATAATATCATCCTCTATTCTTGCCCATTCTCTTTCTCGTCGTTCTCGTTGTTTCATTGTTCTTTTTAAATGTATTTTGCTTTCATGTGCGTTCTCCTATACAGAACGTATTAAAATTCAACGTCAGAACTTAAGGTACGGAGAGAAGAAATATCTGGAGAAGCACGACCGGTACGTGTAGCACAGCGTTGGTTGCGTCCTATAAATAACCCACTACAGCCAGCATTACATAGTTTTCCGACCTTTTTGTTACTTAGCACGATCCGAAACTACCAACAAAACTGCAATGTTACCCGGAATAAGTCTGTAGGAACAATTGTAACCCACCCTCCACTATTAGAAATAATGACCAAAGTTATGTTCTCCTTTCTTGAGCACAGAAATCCACTCGTCTTTGCGTTACCAAACACATTAATTCTAGGTGAAGTCCGTAGTTCGTAAACTATGGTTTACGAACGGAAGGGAAATGCCCCACAGCATTTGCGCTTCGCAAAATACTTTTCATGTACGGAGCAATGCTGTTCTCATGCTAAACATTTTATCTTTTCTCTAGATCAGACGTTGCTTCCTTGAATATATCCGTTGATGGTGATTTATTCGCATATCTTCCTGGTGCACCTTAACTGAATGCTAATATTTTTACCCTCGAATCATTTACCGGTACTAAAAAGTCCACTAATCGCAGCCTTCGCCCGCGATAGTGATATCTTAGTGAGATCCTCTGAACCGTCACGCTAGTTTTCCGTGGTATCTCCGATCAGCAACAAGCAAATGACGGAGCACTAGCCTATCAAAAGGGCCATGGACCGCGCGCGATGTTTCCTTCTTACATTCCCTATCATCACCCCCTATATACACTTACCCTAGCATGCACTATACTACCACATAATCCGGGAGACCGGTCTGGAGCTTGGAGCTTATCGCGGCTAGAGTGGTGCCCCGCTGGTGGGAGAGTCCTGGTTAGGGGGAAACCCCACTAGCCGCCGGTAAGTCGGCGCCGGATCTCGCCATCCAGCGGGGGAAGATCACCGCCATCTCCCGCGAAAAAGCATGCACTACACTAACGGGACTAATGACCGAAACAGTTGACGCGCCCGGAAACACGAAAAAAACCATCAATCAAAATCCGGTAGGTTGGTGCCGGATCTCGTCCTCCAGATCACTGCCACTCCATGTGATGAAAACAGGTCCAACACTTACGGGACTTATAATCTTCGCAGAACATTCCAGTGAACACTAACCACTCGTATCGAATCGTACCGAATTATTTACGACTTCTCCTTAATTCTGATTCACTTCCACTCGAGATCGACGACTTCATTTTTTCATTATCCCCGTTGTCCGTGAATTCCCTCCACCCAACCCTAATTGTCTCTCCACCTTCGGGTCCCGGCCCCGCCCATTAAAGTGTCCGCCACGCACCGCGCGTGCGGCATGCGTGCGGGGCGTGGCCGCGCGCCAGCGCACGCAGCCACACGGAGGCACGCGGGGCAGCGGCGGCGCGTGGCAGATCGATGTGGCTGGAGATGTGGCGCCCGCACGCCCCGCCGCTGCGACGCCGTCACTTGTCCTTTGCCCCTCCCCCCTCCCCGCCACGAGCTACTCTGGACAACAACGGGGGGCCACTGTAGCGTCTGTGAGTGAGATGTTCGGGGGCTCCACGACATGAATGGGTTTTCGACACCAGCTTCAAACCAGGTTGAATCCAGTCACTGCACTGACTGGAGAAGAATCCTGGCTGCCGTTTGCTCTGATCGGTGGTTTTTCAGTCAAAACCAAGAGAATGCCAGAGTAGTACCCTAACAACGGACACGTGGGATGCAGCGATCTTTCCATACTTGTCGTTGTCCTTGCCTTCCCACTTCAGGACATATACGTACATTTACATTCACTTCACTACCGTACATTGGGAGAACAGAAGGTCGCTTAGAGTTTGACCCGTCTGGGGTAGTGTCACCGTCAGACGAAGAAACCTGGAGGATGGAAATCCCCCGTCCAGGAAAGGAAAATATTATCTCTGGAAAAATATTTTGATGTTGTAAATTGAAATACCTTTTACTTCCTCGCATACCACATATGTGTATAGAAAAAGTTTTGTAAAACTGCAGCGAAAATCGGTAAGTTTTCGATGTAAACTCTCGTTTTCTGCGTCAGAATTCAGTAGTTGTGGGTCCATGGTGCAGAAAATCGGTTTTTAATCAGATATTAATTAATTATTTAAAATTAATTAATTACAATTTTCCATTTTTTATTGATTTTTCCTCGAATAAATAAAA
>BLKR01015113.1:0-29475 GCA_011170035.1 Teleogryllus occipitalis | reverse complement strand
CGACGCACGACTGTTAGACATCCGTGCATTTCCCATGCTATGGTGCACAGTCGTTGTTCTGTATGGCTTTTAGATAGCGCCACTAGGTCCTCGTTGGGCTATAATACTAAACATTTTACTCTCTCTCTCTTCAAGAATTTGATTGGGCACTGTGAATTCTGTGTAACGATATAGACAAATTTTCTAAAATTCATTAGAGAGTTTAAGAGATTTCCAGAAAATATTGAATGGCGGGCAGCCTCTTCCTTGGGGCCTTACTGTCGCATGACATCAGTATGTGTCCAAAGCATTGTCGCACTGATTATGATAATTCAGTTGTCGTGAATGTCGCTGAATACAAGAATAGGCGGAATAACGCAATAAAATATTCGCAATTTTCAGTGAAAATCGAAAATGGCTCATTGTTTTTGGATTTTTCATCAGTTCCTGGGTAGCTGACGAAACTGTGGTCAGCTCTCGTACGGCTGGAGATTGCGTAATTTTGTTTCAGTTGCTGCGTGGATTTGAAATTAGTGATATAGAACTTTGCATTAACACATTTCCAATTATTTCAGTAGTTTGAATGGATTGGCAGAGTTATAAAAAAGAAAGCAAGGGTTTTGGTTCCACGTCATGGGTGTACCTCACTGCGTGTGAGGTAGCGCGTAACTCGAAATATATCGCACAAGGCTTCCGCGCATCGGAAACAGTATCTGTAGCAGCACGAGTTAGGGTATCTTGTCCAAAAGGAGGGAATCCTACACACAAACCTATAATTATCGGGAACGCAATCAATAAGATGAAGTACTTGAGATCTTCTGCTTTGAATGAAAACGTTTCTTTGATCGTACAGAAACGTAGTGCTGATTTAGGTAGTGATATTTTCAATTATAATCCGCCCTTCCAAAACTGTAAGGGAAAAAATCAAAACTACTTGTCAAAGAACACAACAGTAAAAATGATGTATCTCAAATAAAATTCTGTAATTAATGGGCATTTTAATACGATTAACAAGAATTTTATTTAACTATAAATTATATTTCATCCTCTACATCATATGATTGGTTGTCATTGTAAATGGAAACTCCGTGGTTCTCAGTGTAAATAGAAATATATTCTCGTTGTTCGTATGTGATGTACAGCAATGAAGAGTTATGGTGCACAGCAACAGAATATTCTCACGTTATTGGAAAGGGTAGTAATATTACAGTACTACATGTACCTTCGCAAGACTTTCAAGCAGCAAATTATTTTAATCAGCAGAGATATTCGAACTTATGTCCTCAAAGTTAACACGTCAGGCACGTTACCCCTTCAGTACCAACCGCACGACGAAAAAAATGTAATTATCCCGTTTCTTAAAAAAGAATTTGCAAATGAAATTTTCAAAAATTCGGAGTTTTTATTTTTAGTAGGTCAATATCTAGTTTTAATGAACAGATTACATTGCAGAAAAATCTCTTTCATCAATATCGCAGTTTTGCAATGTTACTGTTTTAGCAACATTCAGAAATGTTGAGAATTCGCTGGAATAGGACCTGCGTGATTTTTAAAGCGTAATTTACTCTATCCGTGAAAAGAAAATTCAAAAATTTGGAGCAGTTTCGAAGAAAAAATATTATCAATTGCATTAACGTCAAGCATAAGTAACTCTCTTAGAGCAATTTTTTTGTAAAAAAATGTGCATGACCGTATTTTTAAAATTATATTTTAGAACATTTTATTAAAGAAAAAATCTGTTATCTATATTGCACTTTTGCAACGTTAAATTTCTGCAATTTCCAAAAATAATGAGGATGCAAAGAAAATGGGACTTGCCCATTTTTTAAGAATCAAATCCTCTATCCATGACATAAATTTTAAAAAAAGGAGGGGTGAGAAGTTTTTGAAAAAATAATTGTGTAAAAATTGCCCACTTTTTACTCAAAATTTCGACAAAACTACTCAAAATTTCCGAAAACTTTATATCTACTTATTTCAAGATATATCTTTGAACATCAGATTTCTTTCATGAAAACATATCGATCTTCAATATTATAGGTGTAGGAAAACACTGAGAAAAAAATTGAACTTTTGAAAGATTCGAAAACTCCGGGTTTACAATGAAAATTAGATCCTTGCCATTTTTTGAAAGTATTTTTACACTATTCCAGGATAAAGTTCAATAAAAAAGTGGAATATTTTTTATAGTAATATCGTTTAGGCTTCATGTAAAGTTCTCCCAAAAATTGAAATATCCGTTTCAAACTCACAGGGCTTCCAATTTGTTCACATCGATTGGGAAAATATCGATTTTGGGAAAAATCGCGTTAAACGTTTAGATGCTATCGTTGACCACAGACTGGCTAAGGTGACTCAGTTATCAACTAATGTCACTTCAGTGCCTTTGACCAAGAGTTTCTGGGATTCGAGTCCCGACGGTAGCAGGATTTTCGACACTAGCTAGGTAGCTAGGTTGAATGAGAATTCTAGCGGCCACCTGCTCTGATCGGTAGTTTTCGGTGGTTTCTCCAACGAATACTAGGCGAATGCCGGAGTAGTACCCTAACGAACGGGCCACGGACCGCGCGCGATCAGTCCTTCCTCTTCTTTGTCCTATCCTCACCCCCTACGTAAACACAGATTACGTGCGTGAAGGGAGGCTGTTCGGGAAGCTGAAAGCATGTCCTGGCTGGGGCGGTGCCTCGCTGTGGGGGACACCTGGTAGTGAAAATCCCGCACGCCGTCATATTGATCTTCGCTGGATTTCACTATCGGGGGAAGAATACCGCCACCTCCAGTGCGGTGCCACCTGACTTCCGGGACTAATGACCATACCAGTTGACGAGCGCGAAAATATGAGATAATCAATCAACCAACCACAGGCAGACAGACATTTGGCCGACAATCAATGTTTCAATATCAAGGACCCACAAAGTATTGATTCTGACTACACAACTTGTTAGAGGAAGTAATTTATCACATTTGGAAACAATATTTATTAACGTTTCGTTACCAGTGTCCGAGAAAAGTTTTTCTGACAAAAACTCACCGATTTCCGACGCCCGATTACAATAATTTCTCTTTTTCCGTAGTAAACCGTGAAAGTAAAAAGCGTTACGAAAAACCAATTACTTTTTGTGTACATATAATTTGTAACATTAAACATTACTATATTATAGTTAAAATTAGTATTTCAATTTTAAAACAGAGAGAAAAATGAATTTTTTTCATTAGCAAAAGAATAAATTATATAAACAGTGAGTGAGATTCATCATTTGTAAAACATACCTCCTCATGAAAACTATGAGTAATACTTTGTTGTAATACATTTTTTTTTTTTTAATAAGTAATGCACATTCCTGTCATCTTTATGTAATCCATCCATGTTGCGACTTTACTTCAACATGGCAATAACGTTCTATTTTAAAAAATTGATATGCATCGTTCACTTACCTTGTTTCTTTTTTCCTTTGAAATTTACTTTATCTTTGAATACCTTTCTCTATGTAACAATCTTAATTTTCTGATGAAAAATACACAATTTAATTTTCTAAATTAAATTTTTAAATTTTATTTAATTTATAATTGATTAATGACAATTATTCACATTAACATAGAATACGAATGTGGAAAATATTTGCGGAGAATATGAACTTAATCTGTGTGAAAAATGAGTGCCTGCCTCTGGGAAAAAGATAGGAGAGAGATAAAAGAACTATTGAATTCTTACGAGAATATAATATATGATGGAAAAGGATCGCCAATTTTTGCACGAAAATTGAAAATTCTAACTTAAAATCCTCGTCCATTACTGCGACCATCACAGGTTTTCATGCTCCAATTGATAGTTTCTAGATGTAAAAGTACGAAGTGCTGATGGATTCTGTAGTAAAATGTAAGGTTTTTATTGTGGCTAAGATACGGGTAGAGGTTATAACTCGGTTGTTGAAGTTTTTAGTGCGCGCTACTCGATGGTGTCGTACAGTATACTTTTGGAAGCATGAAAGATACGGAAATCGTCGACAGCTGATCATATTATTAAACGTTTAATAGTATCTGCATTTGCGAGCACATATGATTGATACACCTGCAATATTCTTTTCAAATACATTCTCTATATAACATATACCATACAAACTAGAACGCAGAAGCTAAAGACTTCTCATGTTTTACATAAATGTGTTAGAATTCTCAAAAGAGAGGAGAGTTGTAAGTTTAAAGCCAGATTTCAGGGAAGAAAATAATGCATAGTTGGGTTAGTGATATATTATAATATTAAATACGTATTAAATACAAGTTATTAAATAGAGAATGTTATTAAATAGAAAATAAAAATATTTTATTAAATTACAACAGAGCAACAAAAGAAAATGACCTGAAGTGGGTATATGAGCTTCGTAGCTTCATACTACATTGTTTCATTTCATATACCTGCCGAAGTACAATCACAAATACCGCAGTATTTAGCCTATTCATCAGAAAGAGAGAAATTTTGAATTTCGTAATCCAACCATCGAAGTCGGAGAATAGACAAAAGAAACAAATTAATCGTATTATTTATTATTGAACAGAAAGTTAAGATATAGATTTCAGTTACTATATATCAGGGACAGCTGTAATATAAACCAATAGACATTCACCTGGCATTACATCTCTTGAGGCTGCGACAGAAATGTTTTAACGTGACTATTTACAAGGAGGAAATTCCAAATACGACCAATTCCTATTGAAAAATCAATGATCAGACAACTCAGACAGTAAAGCCAGAACGTGGAACACAAACAATGGAGATGTTACGATGGTTGGTCGTAATGTTCCGATCTTTCATTTCGAGTCCTCACGAACGATGGCATTGTCAGATATATTATCATGGAGAGGGGTTCTCATGAAAAGCATCGGGAAATAAATTATTTCCAGACGTCATATATTTTGAGATCATTGAACACTATAATTATATTGTTAATAAATATAGTTGAATTATTAAAATAGAAGTGTATCAAACTTAGATTTGCTCCGGCCCCGACCTACCCGCCGGTTTCCCCAACGAGGTATCTCCCACCAGCGGGGCACTGCCTCAGTCAGGACAAGCTGTAAGCTCCAGAGGGGTAAGGGGTGAAGTTAGAACAAGGAAGAGAAAGGAGAGATCGCGCCCGGTCCGTGGCCCGTTTGTTAGGGCACTGCTCCGGCATTAGCCTGGTGTTGATCAGAGAAACCACGAAAACTAGCTATCAGAGCAGCCGGCCGCTAGAATTCTCGTCCAGAGAGCGACTTAATTCGATTTTGCTATCTTACTAGAATCGAAAGTTGTTCTACCGTCCATAGTGGAACCGTAGGACCTCCTGGTCAGAGGCACAGCAATGACAGCGGTTGACGCCCTGAGCCGCCTCTCCCAGCCCGGCACTCGGATAATAGGGAGTCTTCTGTGGTTGATAAGTCTGAGGAGCCTAACGCGGCGGTCATGGTGCATCACCCCCCCCCCGGGCCTCAATCGCCCGGTCTCACGTCCCACGGGGCGGCGGCGGCGGCATCTCCATCGAGCGGAAGGTGCACGGGCGCGCGGGGGCGTCTTAATTGAGAATTCCAGCCGCAGGGCGCGGCGCATCCCGGGGGCCGCGTTCCATTTCGCTCGCCGTAACTCAGCGGGCGGGCGGGCGAGCGGGCGGTGGCCAGGGACCGGAGGAGCGCTCGCCCGCACGCCCTCCGCCCCCGCCTACCCGCCCCTCCGCCCCCGTCCCCGCCCCGCCCCCGCTTCCCGCCCCGCTCCCCGCCCCCGCTCCCCGCCCCCGCTCCCCGCTCCCGCTCCCCGCTCCCCGTCCCCGCTCCCTGCCCCCGCTCCCTGCCCCCGCTCCCTGCCCCCGCCCCTCGCTCCCCGCTGCATCGCTCCGCTTGCCACTGGTCGCCCGCCCTCGCCACTGACCTTCGCCAGTGCCCGTCCACCACTGCCCCTCCCTCTCACCCAACCTGCGCGTCCGCCCGCCAGCTACCACCCGCCACTACCCTCCTCACAACGTTCACCCCACCACCCACCAGAGAACCACTGCCCGCCCGCCACCGCTCGCCCACTCTCCATTGTCCGCCCGGCGCGGAGCGTAGCTCCCTTCCGAGGCCGTTTAGCGACTCGTCCGTGTCCCCGTTTTACTGCCCCATCTTCCTTCCTTATTGTCGAGGCTTTGCCGCGCCGCGCCGCGCCACGTCGCGAGGAGGGAGGCGCTGGAAGCGATGAAACGCTGGGGGAGGGGCACTGGGGATGGGGAATGGAAGGAAGGAGAAGGGAGTGGCAATGGCTGTGGGGATTGTTATGTGCAAGGTATTAATACTGCCACACCACAACCACTGCCACTGCTGTTACCTACGTTATACCTGCCACTCCTGGAAATCCTGTCGCACTTGCCACTCCGTCCACGCTTCACGCCCCTGTTATTTCTTCACGCCCTCGTCAACGCATACCTACTCACTCCCATAAACCCGGCATTACCCTTACTCTTCTGACCCTCTAGCATCACGAACCATTGCCACCCTCACCAACAC
The DNA here is from genome assembly GCA_011170035.1 of Teleogryllus occipitalis. Taxonomy (NCBI): domain Eukaryota; kingdom Metazoa; phylum Arthropoda; class Insecta; order Orthoptera; family Gryllidae; genus Teleogryllus; species Teleogryllus occipitalis. The sequence goes on along the minus strand of BLKR01015113.1, from coordinate 22,986 downwards.
CTATACTACCACTCCCTCTACCACCATAATCACGACCACCACCATTTTCCACCATCACCGTCACCATCACCCCTATCGCCACCACCACCACCTTACCACTACTGCCACCACCACCATTACCACTTCTACCACTACCATTATCACTACCATCACAACCACTACCAACACTATCACCAATACTACCATTACTACCACTACCACCACCGCTACTATAACCACTACCACCACTACCAATACCAGAAACACCACCACGACAAACGACTCCATCACAACTTCATCAACACCTCCACTACCACTAGAAACTTCCCTTATGGAGACGATGACGTTCACGACGACTTCTGCAACTACCACCATCACACATCTTTTTCTTCCATCGCGAACTGCCGCCAATACTACCATCTTACTGTGAACACCATTCTTGTTCTCATTAGCAAAATTGCAAATATATTACGCATTATATTATTATATCAGCGGTTACGCGCTGCCGACAGGAATCGGGGCAAACGTGGAAGGAAGAAGCGATGACCGGTTGTGGAGGAAGAAGAAAATGAATTGCGGAAGAACGAATGTGTCGACGGCTCCCGTGACGAGGGTAGGCAGGGAGTGATGTAGTTGGTTCTGATAATTTTGGAAGAGATGGGAAAGGAATGACTGCGAGAGAAAACATGCACGAATTATGGTAACAATGATTTGGGACGGAAATTGAAACTGTGTGTTTCGTTTATTCACCGGGTGCATCAATGTGTGATTGGAACTGAGAAATATCATTTATCTTAACTTCAAAAAAAATTGGGATCAAAAATCAATTTGAAGTAATAACGGATTTAGAAACGACTATCCTCTATGTAATGTGCCACCAGTCAATCTTTAAAAATTGTCTTTTTCGTTCTGACAAGTATTTCATTTATTCTACATTTTACATTAGTCACTTTTGCTTCGAACAATTTCGCGCAAGCCACTTGCACAATTTTCAAATCATATCGAAGTACTTATTAGAGATAATTAAAAAACACTACCTACTCTTAATTTTATTATAGTTTCTGTTATCACGTAATGCATAAACACTTTAATTCGTTGTATTCTATAATATAATTTCAAGAATAGTATAAAGCCAAAAGTTCGCCAAATGGATTCGTTATTCACTCAAAACGTCGGGACAAATAAGAAATTCACTGAAAGTTTTACTTGAATGATTGACGAAGTAATATACACATACAGGCAATCTTTCAATAATTGTTCTCTTTATTGGCTCTCGCTCTGTCGATTGCGATTATTTCTTCTTTAACAGCACGTAGACTCTCATACAGTGTGGTTCTGAAGTTCAGTCGACTTTTCTCACCGTGTAAATGACCATGCGCAACTGCTCTAGAAAGAAAATTCTTGAAAGCGATATTGCATCTTATAAATATCTGATAAAGAGAAGAGCGAAACGTGTCTGTGGTACTGCACTGCGTATCTCAATGTAACGAGTCAATCTAATGTAACACTGACATATAAGGTTGCAAATGTGTTATAATTAATACCGATGGATGTACGAAATTTACTGAATTTTATAGACTTGGTGGAAACCATATACAAATAATGCTATAAGAAAATATGAATCTGAAGCAGTAATTGTGATGGTGATTGTGACTGTGATGATAATCGTACAATGTTATTCAATGTCATAGCTTTCATCTCTCTTAAGAAAGAGTAAATCCGTGTATCATATCCACTTGGGCAGAACTCCGATACCGCGGACATTAGACCAAGACCCGAAGTGGATTCTAACGTCTTCCGAAAGAAAGAAAAAATATTTTATTAATATTTTTCATATATCTCAATAGTGGGGCAGCTTTCGTTGCATCATACCTTTATTTATTAATTACAGAACTGCAGTTCATTTACGTGCAACTGGACATCTGCCACTAAAGATCCTGTAACATGTAGCATAGATGTTTCTTCGAGATACGGTTATAGAGGAATGATTTGGTTTATATTTTGAGTTAGTCCTACGTATTACACGAGGCACGGTCGTAAAATTTCAATTTGAAGCCCCATCCTCTAGCTTTTGTCTTCGCAGCGCACCAACTGCCATCTTCACCCGGGTGAAAGCGCAAATATAGGGCTCCTTTGAGTAATATCTGTCCGCGACGATTCGGCGGCGATCCCAGAGAGCCACGCGCCCGCTGTTGCCTCGAGTGCTGCGGCGCGCGGGTCGTCAAGGCAGCGGCGGCCGCTTTACGCGCTCAGGGCGCGGGAGCTCAGGGCCCCGCTGCGTTCGGGCGGCGGAAGTGGCCTGCGACCAGGGCGCATGGCGGACGACCGGCGCGGAGGTCGCCCACCCATTCGCCCGCCCGCCCACTCGCCCGCTCGCCCTCTCGCCCGCCCACCCACTCGCCCACCGGCCCACTCGCCTGCCCGCCCGCCCACTCGCCTTCCCACACGCCCGCCCACCCACTCGCCCGCCCTTCCACTCGCCCGCCCGCTCACTCACCCGCCCGCCCACTCACCCGCCCGCCCACTCACCCGCCCGCCCACTCACCCGCCCGCCCACTCACCCGCCCGCCCACTCGCCCGCCCACTCGCCCGCCCACTCACCCGCCCGCCCACTCACCCGCCCGCCCACTCGCAACCTCACTAAATTCATTAACATCCAACTCCCTACGAACTTTCATTCCCCATCCAGTTACTCCATCACACTCACCACGTCTAGAGCGCCCACTCGCTCCCTCGCAACCATTGCCAGTGTGTAATACCGTATAATTCCAATCATTTATCAGCACGGTGTTTTCATTAATTATACTAATACGTATATCTTTAGAGTAATCATCAACATTGTCAGTATTATCTATTTCATCATCATCACCACTTAGTCCACTCCTTGCACCCAATGTATCTGTACATCTTAACAAAACGTTTCTCCCATAACTTCATGAATACAACACCACCTACCCATTTCAATGGTACTACAGCTGACTAACCATTACCACTATCATTCGCAAATTCAGCCATGTGTGGCAATCATCGTTTGCGCTGTAATCTCGGCTCCTATCATAACGATCCACCGATTGTACACCTATTTCTTCTCCACCATCATCTCCTTGTCTGCCTGGCATCCCCTCGTCGTCGTCCCCGCCGCCACTGCCGGCACTTTCATCTAACTCCTCCTTTGCCACTTCTACTGTCTACACCTCCTCTCACACACCACGCGCCTTCTTCCCTTTATCTTGTTCCCTCCCCTACTCCTCCTTTCCTCCTCCATTTCCACCCTCGTCTTCCTTCCCTTTCCCCTCGTCCTCTTCCTCATCGTCCTCCTCCACTCCTTTCTCCTTCTTTTCATCCTTCTGTTTATCCTCCCCCACCTTTCCCTCCTCCTATTCGTCGGCCACCGCTCTCTTCTCCTTTTTTCTTCTACCTCACCTCCGCTTCCTCCTCGTTCTCTTCATCCTCTACTTTTTCTTCGTCCTCACTTGCTCCTCCTTCGCCGCGGCTTCGCCACCGCCTTCGCCAGCGCCTTCGCCACCGTCGCAGACCCCTGAAGCTCCGCCAGAGGTTACGGCGCCGTAAAGCGGGGCCCGAGGACTCCGCATAACTTTACACCGCGCGTAAAATTCCGGCAGTGCTGCCAATTGTCGCGCGGCGAGAGCGCTCCTGCTTTACGAGGCCCCGACTTTTGTGCGGCGGCGGCGGCGAGCGGGCGGACGCGAGACGACTCCGGATGCCGCAGGGTGAAGCCAGGGCAGGCCGAGTCCCCTTGGGGGCGAGACTCGCTGCGATATCGTGTGTTTAGGTCGTGTCGTCGTATCTGGAAGGGAGCGAGGTCCAGCATGTGCACTGTAATTATTCACCTTTTAATTAATTACGAGGTGGACACGTGTGATCATTCAGCACTTTGTAAAAACCGGGAGCGGTAGCTCAGTGTATCAACTGATGTCACTATAGAGCGTTTTCTGAGAAAATGTTCTTTTTATAATTTGCATTAACTTCAACCGAAAATTTCGTGAAAAATATTCAATTTTTAAAATCATTGTGTATGAACTTTTCCAAACAGTTTATTTTTTAGAATATATTTTTATAAGGCAAAAATCTCTATTTTCAAAAACACCTTTGCACGAATTTTGAAAGTTTTCCGGGTTAAAATGTTGCAATTTTCGAAAACCCAGATTTCACCGGAAATGAGACTAGCACCAAAAAGGAGAATAGCACTACCGGAAATTACCCTATTGATTACCCTATTGTAAGATATGCCTTTAAAGAACAAATTGCATTAAGGAAACAACCTGTATTTTGAATATTGTAGTTGCAGGGACCCTCAGAAAAAAATTAACTTTTTCAATTTTCGAAAAATCAGGGATTTCAATGAAAATGACTTTGACACCATTTTCTTAAGCAACCTTTACGATATCGAAGGACACAGTTTAATCAAACATTTATTGCCATTCTTTAGAAAATATTCAAAATGTTTATGAGGTTTCACGTAAAGTACCCTCAGACATCAAAACATCTGTTTAACTTCCAAAGCAGAAGTTTCGTTCAGATCGATCAAGGAATATCAATTTTGGAGAAGATTGGCTAAACGGTTTAGTGGCTAGCTTTGACCACAGATGGACTGACAGACTCGGGAAGACTGACGTTTTTACGGCAATTGAATTTTCGATTTCAAGGAGCCACAAAACATGGATAATGACTACACAAGGTGTTAGAGGAAAGAATTTACTATATGTAGCAACAAGATTTATCCAATTTTCGTTACCAGAGCCCGGCATTAAGGTCTTTTTTGCCGAAAATTCAACGTTTCCGGCGCACGATTGTAATATTTTCTTTTCTTATGAAGTAAGGCCCGGAAAGTAAAAAATCAATTAAGGAACCACATTCAGAAAATATGTAAACTTACTAATCAGGCATGCTTCTCATACTACACTTATTAACTGGCATCAATTGCTTGACGTCAGTTCAATGTTCTACAGCCTCAAGAAACCATTCCGAAGAATATCCAATTGCTGGGGAACTCAGAACAAGGGTAACCTCTTCTTCTTCTTCTCAAGAAATAAACGTTTTTATTAGGGATATTCAGGTACCACACGGGTTTTTTTGAAAAAATTGTTTTTAAATTGAGTTAATCTACCGTTTTCAAACGCTCCGTTAATGGGGACTGCGAAGACGATGCACTGTGGGGTCCCCGATGCGGCTGAACTCTCCGGCGCGCTGAATTGGCTCAGGCACTCCAGTGCTTCGGACCGGAAAGTCCTGGGATTCAAGTCCCAACTGTGGCAGGATTTTCGCCAGTAGCTACATAGCTAGGTCAAATTCAGTCACTGTTTGGAGGAAAATTCTAATAGCCAGACAGATGCTCCAGTGCAGATATGTCTCGTAATCACTCTTGTTCTCCCTTATTGAGTTCTCTTAGCTCTCTATGGATTTGCTCTTTTAATAATAAAGTAAATTGTGTAATGTTCCTTCAATTTTTCATGAATTCTTTCCCAGTATTTGCTATGCTTTCAAACTTTTATTAGATACTAGCAAAAAATATTAATGCGTCTCGGCGTTTCAAAACGATTTGTTAAACGCAAAAACAGTCAACTTTTTTTATTTTACCGCTTTATTTTATCCATCTTTTTCTTATTTACAGTTTTTCTCATTTAAAGGTATTGAACTTTAATTAAAAAAATGTCATAATGTCATCTCTTTTTACATGTTCATATTCCTTTATATTACCTCATTATGGAGTATATTTGTATTTATTCTGTTTCTTACAATCCTATCGTTCTAAATAAGTCGCGGTACATTTGTTTTTTCTTATTAAGAAGTTGATTGTTTCTGATCCAGAGATTTTTTATTATAAAGCTGGTAAGTTTTATCCTTGTCAGTAAGTACATTTTGAATTGAAAGTTATTTTACAAGTACATTCTTTTATCTTATTCAAATATTTCTATTCCAAACATTGCAAACATTCTAAATACGGATTTTTTTTGGTCGTTTTACTGACAGTTCTTGAAAGTTTTAAAAGCTCATTTCTTGTATGTTGCTTGACGAGAAATAAAAGTACGTGTTTTGAGTTCGAGTGAACATTTTTTACTTGAAAAAGTAGGATAGCATTTGACATGTGTAGTAATGTCGATATAAATATGTTACCTTTAATTGAAAGAAAATAATCCAGATTAAGTAAGTTACGTTTCCGAAATATAATCTAGTAAACCTTTTATATAGCAATGCTCTCTAAGAATAAAGATATACAAATTCAGATACTATAAAATATACTTATGAAAACGGCTGTAAAAACATTGCTGTAATAAAACAATCTGCTTTGATAAAAACCACATACATTTTTATTTATCTGGCGTTCGAAACCTTATATTTCAAGGTAGTTCATATGAAAAACTGAGTATCATACTTCAGACCCAACAGTATCATGACTTTCAGCTTGAAAAGGGTCAAAGAATTTACAACTTAACCGTAGCAAAACGCGAAGGAAGGAAAAAACGAGAATACGGAGATCAGCGGAAAGTAATTTCGCATAATAACCGGCGTGTCGTAAACGCTAGTCCGCGGCGGCGGCCGCTGTAAATATCCCTGGCCCTTAGCCCTTTGACCTCGGCAGTGCGGCCCTTTTCAAACCCGGGCCGACCGACGGCGCACGCGAAGCCTTTCCGAAGCGACGGCAACGCCCCTCGTGGGAAGGGGACGCACCATTACTTTTGGAAGTCCTAAACATACTTTCTGGGCTGCCAGCGGCGAAATGAACGATGTGCTAATGGAGAAATTGCGTGGAGTTGCAGGGCCCGGGAGAGAGAGAGCGAGCGAGCGGAATTACGCAGAGAAAATTGTCGATTTGTCTAACATTAATTTCGGAAGAAAATTACAGGAAGGGCTCGAAGGGCGGGAAGGGCTCGTGACTCATGAGCCGCTAGGGAGGCGGAGCCCTGTGACCGCCCTTGCGCCGCCTTTCGGAGCTGCGTACACCGAAGCGAGCGCGCTCTGGAGGCTGCTCCACAATGGCCCGCGGACGGGAACGGCAACGCGATGGCGAGGTCGCAAACGGGAACGCGAGATACGTGCCCTTCACAAGAAACGTCAACGGGATAAGGGATAGCGCTGAGAACCTGTACGACAAAAATGAAATCTTCAAGAAACAGTTGCCGAAACCAACGCAATTCTAGCTACGGTGCACTGTTCACTCTTTTATTTACCTTGTGAGAATGAAAAAAATACGCAAAAACGGCTAGGAAATTACAGAAAGTACAACTAACTAAAATTTTATAAAAACTCCAATGTACTTAAACGAAACATATAAAACTAATTTTGGGGAAGAGTTTTAATTATAAGTATTAATATGAATAGAAAAACAATAAAACTATAATTACTAAAAAGGACTAAAACAAATCAACGATGTCGAACAAAACTCACCTCAATCTCTAACTTCGAAAATCCACGGTTTAACCTCAAAATCGCACTACACTCTCAACTCCTGACCAGACCAATGGCGCGCGCTCGATCAGCTGTGAGGCTTCGTCGCCATTTGTTGCACTTTCATTGGTTGAGAGGCTTTCCGTTCCCGGGCCAAGATGAATGTTGACCATCCTTCCCTTCCTATCGTGTTGTGAACACCTGACTGAGATGTCCCGACAATTCATTTCTTTACGTTCTCTTTCACGTTAGCGTTCGCGGGCTACTGTGGAACTAACTTTACTCTGGTCTCAATCTTTCATGATGAAAAGACATGGGTGAGCTACTGGGCATCGTATACTAGTTCAATCAATAGCTTCAGGCTCAAGTTTGCGTCACAATATTAGCGAGAATTTTAATTGCAGCCAGCTACGAAAAGTATCACTTTGTTACAAGTCATTGAAACACATATCAAACTTTTTTAAATATTGCATCTCTTATTTCAATTACACTTTCATTGTGTTATTTTTCGTTGAAAATCGTGACTTTATATCACATTCAAAATGTTTCTCAACACTTTTCGCACTCCATGCAACATGGCGGACAGCTTCTGGTCTGGGTTTCCAAACGAAGAGGCCGTGATGTCACATGGGTCGTGACTGGTGCTGTGCAGAACGAGCAAAAATCGGCATGCCGGGCTAACTCACTTATTTCTTTCCATCATTCACGCTTCCACAGCACAAAGATTTATGGTGGCTCTTCTGAGACGAGCGCTATCAATGAATATTGCGGAGGTACAAAGGCAGCAGGTAGCTCAGAATAAATGTTAGAAACTTCTAGGACCTGTATAGCGGTCGAAAATGTGATCACGTGTTTCCCCATGGACATTTAGTGGGAAACCATAAAACGGAGTTACCCTTGTGACCTTGTGATTGTTAGCAAATTCTTTATGCACAAGCGTTCGGCAGGTCTCGCTCTGTTAAGGAGTTTTCATGTGCTTTCCAAACGGGACCTGCCTGCATGCGACGTTGCCTAACAATCAGGAGGAAATATAACACATGGGTAACTCCTTTACATGAAGTTTCCCACCACATGATCATTGACAAAATGTATTTGATCTTTCTACATGTCCTAGAAGTTTGTAACGTCTACTCTGAGACATGCTGTAGTTAGAACGCTAATCTGGTGGACGAGGTTCCACATTGGCCGATTAAGATCAGTAATAAAACGTACTAAATTAAGAAATTACAAAATTGACGACAAGATACACACGCAACATAAATGGAGAATAACAATTCACGGAAAACATTTAATCATAAAGTATTTTGACCTGAGTTAGAAATTTCTGTGAGGACCCTGTTTAAATTAATGTCACCTATGTTAGTATCTTAATGATAAAATAAGACCAAAATCGAATACCGACTGTGAATACGTACAACTCGTTTTACTCAGCTTTATGCGTCAAGTGAAGTTTAAGTGCTTATTTGCTTTTTGTGTGTAGGAAAATGAATAATGGCATGAACATCTCCTCTCACCATGGTTATTACCTACATAGGTTTGCAAAAATGAGTATATAGAATTTTTTTATGTAAGTACAATGACCTCTAGCGAATTAAGGAAATTGGACTTTCCTCCATAAAATGGAGGAAAGTCAAATTTTTGGAGTAAAATAAAACGTAATAAATAATAGTAATTTTTATATTAAGTGTGTGAAGTCTTTTTAATCTTTTCCACGATCGAGATAGAGAGTGTTTTGCCTAGACCGATAGGTCTCTGAAAAAAACCTTCAATCGAGATCGATCAAAAAACAATAGGTTTACTGTAGAAATATCAACATTTTTTCTACAATTGTATAAAAATTCATATATTTGGTGTCATGATTCGTTATATCACTACCCTCTCTGGTTTATTTGAAAGGAACCCCACGTTCGTTATCGTTCATGTAAAAAAAGGCTGTTTTTTCGCAACATAAGGTAATATAAGCTAGTAACTCATTATTCCATGCGAGTTCCTATTGTGTCGATAGAAAATCCTGGTTATAATTACTGAATTTAAAATGAGTAAAAGCGATAATCACTTTCCACAGCAGTTGTTCCAATCTACAAACGCTGCAGAATCTAATTTATTACCTATCATTTCTAAGGTATTTATAATAATTAAGGTATAAGCAAATAAGATATATAAATAATTTTATTTATATAAATAACTTACCCTTAGTAGAGAAATCGGTGTTCATCTGCATGAAAATATTGGCATACAAGTTTTATAATATATTTTGTATTAACAATTACCTAACTAATTATATATTACTATAAGTGAATAGTTATTCGGAAGTGCTTAGTAAGGGTGAAATTAATGTTGCTTTGCCATTAAGGGGTGTTTTATTTTCTTACTTCTCTTACAACCTACCATCTGCGAGCAAAAGTCTTTTTTGCACTGTGAAGTGATCGCGAAAAAAGTCATTTTAAGAAAATACTGAATTTACGTTTGCGTAGAAGCACGTAAAAATCCACATGTTTATACAATCATAGAAAAAGAATTTTGTAACTTTTATTATTGATTTTCTTCATATCAGTTGCTGATTAGATAAAAAATTTTGTGCAAATATATATAATTGTTAAATAAGTATTATTAAAGTATTAACTGCACGTTCAAATTATCTATGTGTAATATTTTCAGCATTTCCTTAATATTCATAGCAAATAGTTCGCACGGTGTAAATTCTTGAAAGAATTTGTGCACAATACATTGCATTTATAATCGTGTTCGATTCAGTCTGACAACTGCTTTGAAATAACTCATCACCAACATCTAACCAAAACTGCGAGGTGAAACTCTTCAAAAATATTTCATCATAAGCAGTACACAACACTCAAACCCGACGCGACCGGCGATAGCCCACTCGCTGAGCGTTGGAGCACCGCCATGAGACGTAGTCCCCCCTCCCCCTCCTCCCCCTTCCGCATTTTTCCGCACTGCCTAATCACTCATGCGTAGCACATGTTGCGTTTTATCATTCGTATTCACACTTTTATTTCGTTCCATCTGAATATTCCCGAGCGACCGTCTCTGAGTGAAAGCTGTCGCAAATGTAGCGAATCTTGTTCATCCAGCGATGAAACGTATCATACGTATTTTCAAGCCCTTTGAAAACGCATACCCTCGTGCTCAGCTTTTCCTCCGTTGGTGGACAGTAGGGGGGAAAATACCGTCGGCGCCCGATCAATTTTTCACCGTTTTTCACACTCCCTCGCTCTGCTGCCCGCACGTACCGATCGGCACTTGCCGCTGCGAGTGGGGTACCTTCGAGTGTACATCAAAGGAATCGTCTGCGCGGTTTCACACAGCTTGGAAGGAGCAGCGAATATTCCGGTGACCGAATCCGACGGTGAAATTGGCATTTTCTGAACATTGTTTGGTCATAAATAAATATAGAATTTCTCATTTCACTTTTTTAATGTAGGCATTCGATTTTTTATTACGGTAAATTCTGTATTACGAAGTTGTATTCAAATATTTAACGAAGCTATACTGTTTCGACTAAATCTCTCTTATTTTTCTAGAAGAAAAAATAAAACTGACCTTACACAGTAGAGAATACTGTTCAAAAAAGTGTAGTTACGAGACTCCCAATCAAGTTTCGTGGATTTTTGTTCAAAAATTTGCATTATGTCCTGTTTTTTGTATAACAGACATTCAGATTGAACGCCAAGTGAGAGAAAGAGGAACTATTGCCACGGTACGCCACAACTCACAAATTATCAAAATGTGAGGTTAATTGGGAAATTAGTATGAAGTATGGGTATGATTGCAGTATTTAGCGTGTTCTACACGAGAACACCTTTGTTCAGGGAGTATTTGTATTCATTGGAATAGTGTATCAAAGAGTCCCAAGGATAGTACAATATTACGTACAAGAAATGCTGGCGTAGTGTTCCTAAATAAAATGAAAACAATCAAAATTTGCGTGTATATCGCTTAGCAACGTACTGGTACCTTACAGAAGTATTTTTCTACACAGACATGTAAGGCGCCCGACATTCATCATCCCAAAAACTGTACAAACAACTTTACGAAGCCTACGCATGTATTTCAGTAAAAATCTATGAGTGTCATCAGCTCCCATAAGAAATACTTTTTATAAAGAAATGAATAATGCATTCGCTAGTGAATGCTAATCTATCTTTGGAACACTGTCAGAGATGAAGGCCTTTTAGAGTAGTCATTTTTTTTTGTTTCCTAATTGAACGATAATCGTGTTTCATAAAACGATTAGACCCTTGCCACAATACATTCACAGCGGGTAATCCGGTTTGTACGCCCCTGCTCCGGAGAATATGGCATTTGAACGCGCTCACTGTCCGCGGGCATGCTCCCTCTTTGCCGCGCTGTCGCTAATACTCAAACGGCCATTACTCACCGACCGTCACGCCAGCTTTCTCTTTCCCCTCCTGCTCCGCACTTCCCACCCTCCCTGCCGTCATCCCCTCCCCTCCATTCCCCACCACCCCTCACCGCTCACCCTGTGTAACGCACCTCATAAAAACCACTTTTTACACTTTTAATATTTGATTTCTGCGTGCAACCCGCGAGCCGCAAATAGGCGACGAAATACGCGCGTCTTCATTTGCGCAGCGTTATAAATACGCTTGATGGTACTTGTGTGTGCTTCGTAATGAAAATATTTCAAAAAACATAACCGCCGACTTGCGCGTAAAGCGTGCTTACGTCACCCGCGTTTTATTTGCGGTGCAATTTTTTTTTTTATTTTTTTATTTTCGCGCCCGCGCAGAGCAAGCCGTCGACGCAACCGCTCGCACGCTCGTTGCTCTTTTTTTTTTTTTCGAGAGGCCCTCACGAGAGCTCCTAGTGGACGGGGCAACAGCGCTACCGTCGCTAGCTCGACGGGTCTTTTCCGAGTGATATTTTATTTAATAAACATATTTAACCCGCGATTGCGGGAGCTCGCCGCGGGCGCTCGTAAAACATCGCGACACTCTTATGCACACGCACATTAACCGGTAATGTCCGATTCCGCGCCCCCGTCTCGCGCCCGTCTCTGACGCATGGGGTTTCTGGGTCGTTATTGAAACTAACGCCGCCCGCTATGGCCTACAGGAATGCGGATCGCGGGGTTGATGAATGGGACCCACCCCGCGACTTACTGCCCGGAACATGGAATCGAAATTAGATGCTTTATTAATATCCAAGCGTGATTATTTTTATAGACGAGTGTAAATATATAGTAACAACCTCATTCGGTGTATTTACCCAAAAACAGTGTTTAAGCCCGCAAATCATAGTCGTTATCGGATCCACTGGTATTTATGATACAAACGTGATATAGGAGGGAAGAGTAATGCCCCTTGTCATTTTCGTGTGCTACAGGCAATAACCATAATCAATTTAGTAAATTATGGCAGTGGTTACGGGTTTTAAATTTTTCAGCCCCGTCCTCGGCAGCGGAAGCGAGGGCGGTGGGTGGCGGCGTGCAGTGTGAGTGGGGGAACTGAAACAGGGGAAACGACGGTGCTGCGGAGGGCAGGCAATGAAGGAGAAACGGGAACGGTAAAGCTCACCTGGCCCACAGCGGTAGGCCCTGTAGAATTAATGTTGCTAAAAAGAGAATGCGTTGTAAATTAGAATGGAAGGAGAAGTAGTAAGGGGAAACAGTTAGGGATTGTGTTATGTACGTGAAAAGACACAAGTCAACAATAACAATTTATTGGTTCAACTTTTTACAAGCGTGATCCAGTTTACAAGTATCCAAAAGCGTGGTCCGTAGTACAAAGCTGTGGTGTCCCAAAATCCAGTAGATGTCCAAAAGTCGTGCACGGTCGTCCAAAAATAGCCGGAGAGAGAAACCAAATAAACCTTGCAGAGTTCGCACTAGATACACAATCACTACTTCACTTCTGAATCGCACTTCACTACTGAGTGCCCCTCCGGCCGGTGCGGCCCGTTAAGAAGCGCTCTGCGTCGCAGATTCGCCTCGGGCCTGCAGATCCGCTCGCCGGCCGCTCACACCCCATTGGGCGGTCTTCGCGCCGGTTCGTGGCCCAGCTGCCTTCCGTAGCCGGCGTCCCGCGCTGCCGAATTGGCGCGCGATATGACTTCTCGTATATCGCCGCAACAGATTGACTAGTCCTAGAGGTGCTAAAATGTCATGTCGCTATGAGAGGTAGGGTTGAAATGACGGAGCGTATACGATGGTACTGTAGGTTGAGAATCATTGCTGAGAGACACATGTAAAGGGGTGACGGAATTCATGTCGGATGACAAGTAAGCGATGTGGATATGACTCTATCAACAAAAGCTAGAGGGAGTGTAATAAAAATCACTACAGAGCATTGAATAGATAAAGTGGCGGAACAGGACGAGACAAACGGAACTAATTGTGGGATGTTTAGATGGAAATGGTAGGGTAGTGAGGTGAGTGTGCGAAATGGCTGCAGTTACTCGTGTGATTGTTGAAATCTAATATATGTAACATAGGATAGAGGCTGACGAAATGAGACCCTGCAAGTGGGGGTGGAGGTGGTAGAGTAGCGTGCGAGGAAAAGTACCTGTAAACACTGCAGGGAACGGTGTTATAATGGGCAAAGTGGGAGTAGATCAAGGTGGGACAAAAGAAGCGAGGTGGTTGTTGCAGACAGAATTAAGTTAATAGTGAAAATGGATACTTTTGAAACCGATAAGTGAAGATTAGTAGTAATGTGGCAGATGTAGATGTGAACTGTTGGGATGGAAATAGCAGGGATGTTAGACAGTGGGTATGGATTGTCTGATTGATTAGTGGTTCCCGCATAACTAGTTTGTTTTCGTCATACAGTAGGTAAACTGATTCTTTCATTAGTAATTCCGGGCGCGTCTACTGCTGAAGTCAGCTGTCCCGTAAGTGTAGTGTTTTTATCGCGGGAGGTGCTGGTTATCTTCCCGCGTTGGATGGCGAGATCCGGTGCTGACCTACCCATCGGCTTGCTGGGTTTTCTCCAAAAAAGATCTAAGCTCCCGACATGCGTGGTAGTGAAGTGCATGTAAGTGTAAGTGTGTGGAAGTAAGGAGTGAGAATAGGACAAGGAAGAGGAAAGAAACATCGCGCCGGCCAGTGATGCTTTTGTTTGGGTTCAGTTCCGGCAAATCACGGAAAACTACTGATCAGATTGGCCGGCCGCTAGAATTCTCCTCCAGACCGCGGCTGAATGCGACCTAGCTGAACGGGAGCGGTAGCTCAGTGCATCAACTGATGTCACTGCATCGCCTCTGACCGGGAGGTCCTAGGTTCGAGCCCTGACGGCGGCAGGATTTACGACATTAGCTCTTCAGCTAGGTCGGATTCAGTCGTTGTCTGGAGGGGAATTCTAACGGCCGGCTGCTCTGATCGGTAGTTTTCCGTGTTTTTTCCGATCAACACCAGGCGAATGCCGGAGCAGTACCCTACCAAACGGGCCACGGACCGCGCGCGATCTGTCCTTTCTCTTCTTGTCCTATCCTCTCCCCTTACACACACACACTTACACTAACATGCACTACACTACCACATATTCCGGGAGACCGGTCGGGAGCTTAGAGCTTGTCCCGGCTGGGGCGGTGCTCCGCTGGTGGGAGAGTCCTGGTTAGGGGGAAATCCTACTAGCCGAGGGTAGGTCGGCGCCGGATCTCGCGATCCGGCGGAGGAAGATCACCGCCATCTCCCGAGAAAGAAAAAAACATGCACTACACGAACGGGATTAATGACCAAAGCAGTTGACGCGCCCGGAAACACTAAAAAATCAATCAATCAATCAATCAATCAAGCGACCTAGCTGAGTAGCTAGTGTCTAAAAAGCTGCAAACCGGGACCCTAGGACCTCCCAGTCAAAGGCACTGCAGTGGCACCTACTGATGCCTTGAGCCGCGTACACCGTTGTATGGCGAAAGTCGCTACATTGCTGATAGGAAACCATATATAGTACTACTCGCGCAACTTTTCTTGAACAATGACCTTGCTTCCCCCTCCTTTAAGCAATAAACAGTTGAAGGCAAAAGCTCTCAGCTAGCACTGATGAGAACATTCCAAGCATTAAAATTTCGTTGGCGCGAAACAGAAGCAAGTGAAAGCTAGTTGGTTTCATAGTCGAGAACTTCTGTTCAGCTTTATAACCATTCTCTAAAGAAATGGCTGAGGTAGGTCCAGGTCCTTCAAGGGAGGCACCTAAAACTCCTATCTAGTGTCCCTGCTGTTGCCTACCCAGAACGATGACCTGGCCGCACACATAGCAGGTTTGACTTTGATTTTCCAGAGGTTGGCGTTACTGTAAATACTCTAGTGACCGACTTTGTAACTAATACCCCAACTTCGCCCGCATTTCTGCAATACATCGTTCAAGAAAAGTTGCGCGAGTAGTAGGTTTAGATGCCATTGCGGACGAGGCGGGTAGCTAGTAGCGGAGGCGGCAACGAGGTAGGGGCGACGTGATTGGCGGTTGCTACTGGTGCTGCTGCTGTTGTAGCGGCGGCGAAATGCAACACCTAATCGGTTTGCGCGGCGATATATGGGGCGGCACTCAGGCTGTAAATACCAGCGATTTCGTTGCTGTTGCGTCATTCGCGATTCCTTTTGCGTCTTCATCGCCACTCGATCTTTTCTCTCACTCCGAGCACGAAAGCATGAAGCTCAAACTCCATTACCCAGCTTTTAATAAATATGTACTAATTTCCTAAGAAATACGAAAAAATAAAAAGTTTGTCAATAATATATCATTCAAAATGTTATTTAGTAAAATGAGTATGCACATTTTTATAGGATTTTAAATAAGAATTAACCACACAAATAAAAAGTAGAAGATTATATGAAATATGTTTAATAATGGTGCTAAATAATTTGTTTTAACACTTTACAATATGCAGACGCGATTGAATCGGTAATGTTCAATATAATAATAATAATAATAATAATAATAATAATAATAATAATAATAATAATAATAATAATAATAATAATAATAAATAATGTTCAATATAAGGGAAATAAGTCCACGTTTTCCGTAAAAAGAATTCAGATTTGAATTTCGTTTGTTATTCTTCAAGCTATAGATCTGTGTAAAAATTATACTTCTCCGGCTTAAAGTATGTGTTCTATTGCCAAACAAAAATAGTGATGTCTGGAAAAGAGACATAAGTCCAGGACTAGTTTCACACAGAACTAGTATTATCAGCTAAGAAATGTCTAAATGCTTCATGGCATCAGTAATAGCCACTGAGGGCATCAAATACTTCAAAATTTGGTGGTCAAACTATTTTAAGAAGACAGCGAAGTCTCTTGCTCGTCATGGCAGTCCTCATTGTGAGCCTGGTGTGACACTTTTCAAGTAAAGCAGCTAACGTGAATATTTTGGTTACTTCGTGGCACGTGAGTAAAATATATTGATGGACTAATCAAGAACTCATTCATGTTGTTAAAAGGGAAGGCACGCCTTCATTTGGCTTTCAAGAAAATTTGTTTCGGCTGTTCTTCCAATCAACGGAAAGAAATTAACCGAAATTAAAATAAACTGAAAGAAAAGTAAAATATATCATATATCCATTTTTTATTAAAGATTTTGACAAAGCCACAGACTGAAGCGGAAATCTGTGATGAGTAGACACTGATATTATTAATTTGGTAAGAGTATTTTTTATGCCCATATAGCACAATATGTTAATTCGCATCATTATATTTTCACTCTGTGTGTATATTGTTTCAAAAGTCCAAAAATAAAGAATTTTTTTTAATATTTCATAATTATTTTATAAAGGAAATAAGTGCAAGGTATTAAAACGGTTCTATATATCACATAAATGCAGATTTAAAGTTACAGAGTAGCCCACGCGATCAACAACCACTAGTTCTACAACCTTCGTGTAGAACAGGTGCCCACTGTGGATTTTGTTGTTTTTTTTCTCCGGACTACGAAACAAGGATTTATTTCCCTTTTCAAATGTCCAATTCAATTATTATCTTTAAAATCTGATTTGATTATAAGTATCCCTTCTCAGTTGTTCATTGATGAAGTAGTTCGAGTCCCCGATTATGCTTGCTGTAGTACAATTTCGCCCTAAATTTATTTTATTAATAAAATTAATCACGATAAAAATCCTAAATTTTCTTAATTTCGTTCCAATTCGTTCTCGTGACCACATTTTATTTTTATCTTAAGATCTTCATACTTAATAATATTTCAAATGTTATAGTATCTTGGAGCGAAACTGAAAAATGACGTCAAGGGAACAGGAAAACACGTAATATTTCATTGAAACTCGCTGTGCGCTGTGCAATTGTGCAATGCAATTAATTATCGAGAGTTTTATCAGCGAAGTCTCCCGAGATTAGCGTCGCGTTAGAGTTGACGTCAATTAGGTTTAATTTGTGGTAGCAACAATTTTCTAAAGAATCTTCCATTTACAGATCACTACAACATGCGAAGTAGGTTAGAGGAAGGCGATAGAGAAAGATGGAGAGGGAGAGGAGAGAGAGAAAGAGAGGGAGACAGACAGACTGAGACTGCATATTCAATAATAGTCAGTACCATCATCCAGTAGTGAATACAAAATTTACTAGCAGAACTTATTTGCATAAATTCAATAGCAAAGAGGGAATGAATATAAAATATATAAAAATGTATTTATTATTTATATTTTTTTCCTAAAATATGAGAGTTACGTCACTAGAGCTTATAAGAAAATTGTCCGCTCTTATAAAAGTGCACAGTAAGTTTATCTATTGTATCCATATTCAGAATGCGTTTGAAAATATGTTCTCGTTGGTTAACAGGATGTTACACCAAGCTTGAAGTTATGTGTAATATGTAAATAACGAACGATAATGTATTTTTCATACTGAAAAGAAAGTTAAATTAATATATTCAAAATATTATAATAGTTACTGATGATTGACAACACTAGTGTTTGATAAATATTAAATTCAATATATTAACAATGTGAAGCATTTTCATTTCCTATTTGAAATGAAATGAATTCATTTTTTTCTGAGTTGGCAAAGGTAATCTGTTACAAAAAAACAAGCTTTTGGGAACATATTTTAATTTGATCAGATTTCACATATTGTGACCATCCGTTTTGCCGAGGTCTCGGAAAACGGAGCACATCAATATTCAAGAATAAGATAAGCTGTTTGAACGCGCGCCAACGCGCATGAATACAATCCGAAAATGGAAACTATGAACTATATCCGTAAGAGAGCGTCTCGGTAGAGTATGCGACACCGGTAGTCGGGAGAAAGAAAGCTAGCTTTTCTGAAGTAACAGCTGGAGAGTGAGGACCTACCGATCACGAGAAGGCGGCACCTCGTACTGCTACGGACTTCAGGACTGCATCTACGATAAAAACTCTTCAAGACATTCGAGGAGGTAATTATCATATTACAATGCATTAAAACAATTCATCAGGAAAAGGATGAAAGTATAAGTGACGCATTTAAAATCTTTGTAAGAGAGAGGAGTGTGAATAGCATGAAACTAACGAGGCCATTCATTTCTTTTCTTTGCAGTTTTTTTATTTTTATATTTATTCTTCTTATACAATAGACTCAGTTGTCGTATTGTAGATTCTTTTAAATATGGAATTAAAAGCTAGTTACATTCTATAAAAGAATACGAAAAGAGTATCAACGGAAAACGAGACGGAGGCCACATCGTGAGTTGAACAACGGTACTGGAAAGGGGCGACCGTTCGGTTCTGCAGAGGGGCGGCTTTGCTCCCGACCGAGCTGCAAGGACAAGGACATCGAGCGATTGGAAGAGTCGACGCCGCAGATTTCTCTACGCCGTGAGAAGACACAGTAAGGTCGTGCCAACTTGAACAATTTGTAGATATTAGAAGGAATAATTTGTTTCGGAAAGAAAGTATTAGTACAGGTTCTTTATACCGATATTCTGTGAAAAATAGAATCAATCTTTTCTTTCAAGAAAACTTAGCTAATTGTAAAGTTGCAACTAGGAAATTTACGACTGGAATGATTAGGCAAAGTTTTAAGTATTCTTTGAAATTGATTTAAATGAGAGAAAGGAAACAGTGTAGTTAATTATTAAGAGTGTAAGTTGTTTTCTTTTTTTCAGCAAGACAAAATTCTTGTATATGTAAAGTGTTTTATGTTCATTTACTGTAACAGCAATTTAATTAGAATATACTTAAGTAAGTGGAAAGTGATTCGACTTGAGTTTCTGTGTAAGTGCATTCAATCCACAACGGCCCACATGACCCTGATCCCCGCTATTCTAATTGTATTTTTTTTTTTTGCGCCCACCTTGAAAACCCATTCTGAGCTAGCCGGCGGAGGGGTGGGTCGCAACTGGCGCCCATAAGCGGGGCTCGATTATTGGATGCATTTACCAAAACTCGATTTGAGAAAAACTGAGACCAAAATTTGGTGGAACCAAAATTTCTAGTACAATTGAATCACAATTCACTAAGATTGCTGAACAGGTTACAGAGAACAAAAAAAGGTGTTGTGTAAAAGTGTGTTTTTTCTGGAGTGTTTTTCAAAAAGGGTATTATATGAAAGTGTTATCTGTTCGAGATAGTGTTTGGTATTTGTGTGTGTAATAATTTGTAAAAAGTGTATTGTGTCTGGGAAAGAGGATTGATTGATTCTAGGCAGTTAATACAGTCAAAATGGCAGATAAATATAACGCGGCTAGGAATTTAACTACCGTTGAAGGATCGTCTGGGGATTCAGATAGCGATAGGGAAGTGGGAGGACAAGCTCCAAGTACCATGATCGCGAAAGAAACGGTAGAAGTAGAACAAGGAACGTCAGGAGAAACTAGCATGACCTCGCCGACGGAATCACAGCAAACGCCAACACGAGATCCGGATGAGGAACAACGAAACCTCGACAGGGCAAATTTAATGATGCAACGATTAATAGGACAATACATGCAGCAATTAGATACGAGGTTAGGAATGCAGAATGAAAAGACAGAGGAAAATATAAAGAAATTAGGGACTAAGTTAGAAACAAAATTAGAAGAAAATAACTCGGCAATAAATGCATTAGAAACTAAATTAGAGGAGAACAAGAATGCATTAGAAACTAAATAAGAGGAGAATAACTCGGCAATAAATGCTTTAGAAACTAAATTAGAGGAGAACAAGAATGCCTTAGAAACAAAATTAGAAGAAAATAATAGGAAGTTAGAAGAGAATTTAAAAATACAATTCACTGAATTAGCAGAACAGTGGAAGGTCGAATTTAAGAATGAGATTCAACAAGAATTAGGGCAGGAACACGAGAAGTTAGAAGAAAAATTCACGGAACTGGGTCATGAATTAGAAGAGAAGATTGATCAAGTTACGAAAGGATTTGAAAATAGGATCGGAATGCAATCAGATCTTATAACCACCGTGTCCGACAGGCAGACTGAGATAGAACAAGGTGTAGAGAAGTTTCAAAAATTAGTTACTGAACAAGTTAAGGTTCAAGCTAGTAAATTAGATAGTGGAATAAAAGCTCTTTCGGAACAAGATGTGGTTCTACAACACCAAATTACAGCATGTACGAATGACGTTGTAGAATTGAAAAATCAAATTGAAAATTTACCATCGAGTGGAGGAAGCGTTCCGCACACGTATTTTTCATTACCGTGTACTCCTAAATTTAGTGCAGCGGGAGATGAAAATCCATGCGTATTTATAAGGCAGGTGGATAATTTCTTTTCTTTAAATTATGTTCCGGACAATAAGAAAACTCACATAGTCTATCAGATGATGCAGGGTAACGCACGAATATGGGCAGATAGTTTAGGAGAATTACCAAAAACTATGACAGAATTTAAAGAAAAATTTTACTCAAGATACTGGAACAATGAAACTCAAATTAATTTCAAAGTTAATGTAATGTATGGTACGTGGAAGAAAGGTACGATGTCCATGCAAGAATATGCAGAGGAGAAGTTAGCTTGTGTCAAATTATGTACTCCGACGATCCCGGATGACGAAATTGTCTGTTTGTTAACACGTCATTTTCCGTCAGCTACACAAAATTTGCTTAAGAATCTCTTGCCAATGTCAACGGAAAAGTTAATAACGCAGCTGGGATTGTATGATGCGACTTTCGTGTACAATGAGAGGTTACAGAGAGCAAGGGCAAATGTTAGTGGGCCGGTAGAAAGCCAAGACAGCAGGCAACAGCAACATTATGTAAGCAAATCAGAGAAAAGAGGAACTTACAAATCGAAACAGCACGTAGAAGAACAGACCCATGCTAGACAAGATAGGACGCCGTCTAAAGATAGGAATAGAAAAAATTCTATTGATAGAGGAGTTTTCCAAAACAGAAATACTGAACCCAGTACATCTCGCGGACATGAGTCGGAAAATTAGAAAGGTTTGTTTCGACACGCCATCCCGCCGCAAACCTAATAGAAGAATCTAGGGAAGAAGAGGTGGCGATATTATCGATCGAAGTAATCTCATTTGATGACGAACCGTGGAACGAAGAAGAACAAAAGCAGATCGGATCCAGGCGACAGTGTCCGAAGCTTAAGGTTAAATGTGAGGGTGTTGATACGTCAGTACTAGTGGATACAGGGTGTGCGACCTCCGTCATAGCGGAAAGTTTGTTGAATGAATTGAAAAACCAGGGAGTGGAGGTACCTACATTGCCGCTCGTAAAGTCTTTTCTGATAGGTGCGAATCGGAAAAAATCAAAGCCAATAACAAGACAAGTTTATTTGGATATAGAGATAGGCAAGAATAAGTATCAAGTTGTGTGCCTAGTAGCGCCGGAACTTTTATATCCGCTCATACTGGGAATCGATTTCATGAAACAATACGGGGTTGTTATCAACTTAGAAAAAAAATACCATGACGTTAAAACCGAATAATCAACAGGATCTCGAATTTGATTCGTTCACATGGAATTATTGGGAGGCGAATTGTTTGGAGGAAGAAGATGTGAAGCTGAAAATTCGTTCGCATGTGCAAGGAAATTCTAATCTTAATGAAAATCAGAAGAAACAATTAATTGAAGTATTACTTAGGAATCAGAAGGTGTTTTGCAAAAACAAGAATCCAGTAAAAGATTTTCAATTCAAAATAGAACTAACAGATAAAACGCCATTCACGGGTTACCAATATATCATTCCAGAAAAACATAAGGAGGAGGTGGATAAGCTCATTGCTACAATGGTTAAAGATGATATTATCATGAAGTCCAAAACCTCTTATCTAAGTCCGATAGTGCTCGTAGAAAAGAGTAATGGGAAGATAAGGTTGTGTTTAGATGCAAGACGATTGAATCAAGTTACCCTACCGTACAGAGACAGACCGTTGCGTGTAGAGGATTTAACTAATCAATTATCCGGCAACAAGTGGTTGAGTTCAACCGACTTCACTGCATCTTACTGGCAAATAGCGATAGCACCTGAATGTAGGCAATATACAGGATTTATTCACCGGGGAATTTCGTATGTTTTCAAAAGAATGCCATTTGGACTCAAGAACAGTGCATCTGCTCTTGTGCAATGTTTAGACAATATCATTGACAGAGAGATGTCTAGCGATGCTTTTATCTATATTGATGACGTGCTCGTGTATTCGAAGACATTTGAAGAACACATGAACAAGCGAGATATTTTGCTG